>RJWM01040347.1:0-15555 GCA_004363535.1 Dasyprocta punctata
CGCAGGAGAACGCGCTGGTGTCCTACTCGCTGGTGGAGCGGCGGGTGGGCGAGCGCGCGCTGTCGAGCTACGTGTCCGTGCACGCGGAGAGCGGCAAGGTGTTCGCGCTGCAGCCGCTGGACCACGAGGAGCTGGAGCTGCTGCAGTTCCAGGTGAGCGCGCGGGACTCTGGCGTGCCGGCCCTGGGCAGCAACGTGACACTGTATGTTTTCGTGCTGGATGAGAACGACAACGCTCCCGTGTTGCTGGGGCCCCAGACCGGTGGTGTGGTGAGCGAGCTGGTGTCGCGTTCAGTGGGCACCGGTCACGTAGTGACAAAGGTGCGCGCAGTGGACGCGGACTGTGGTTACAACGCGTGGCTGTCGTATGAGCTGCAGGCTTCTATGGGTGGTGGGCGCAGCCCGTTCCGCGTGGGTCTGTACACGGGCGAGATCAGCACGACGCGCGCCCTCGAAGAATCCGATGCACCGCGCCAGCGCCTGTTGGTGCTGGTGAAGGACCACGGAGAGCCTGCGCTGACGACCACAGCCACTTTTCTGGTGTCGCTGGTGGAGAGCGGCCAGGCACCAAAGGCTTCCTCTGGGGCGTTGGCAGGCGACTCAGACCCGGAAGTGACGCTAGTGGACGTGAACGTGTATCTGATCATCGCCATCTGCGCGGTGTCCAGCCTGTTGGTGCTCACTCTGCTGCTGTACACGGCACTGCGCTGCTCGGCTGTGACCACTGAGGGCGTGGACGGGCCTGGGAAGCCTACGCTGGTGTGCTCGAGCACTGTGGGGAGCTGGTCGTACTCGCAGCAGAAGGGGCAGAGAGTGTGCTCTGGGGAGGGCCCGCCCAAGACGGACCTCATAGCATTCAGCCCAGGTCTATCTCCAGGTTTGAGCACATCAGAAAGAAATGAACGTACTGAAGCAAATTCGGATCATTCTTGTAATGTAAGTCCAAATTTGAGCTTTGGGTTTAAATTTCTTTCTTAGATTTAACTTATCTAACCATCTTTTAAAATGTTACTTAACAATAAATTTAAAGTATTCACTAACATGGAAACATCTTACCATTTAGTATAGATATTCTGTATCCTTTTTTCTCCCTCTTTTTCGTTCTCTTCCTCTCTCCCTCCCTGCCTCTCCTCCTCCTTTTCTCTGTCTCTCTGTCTCTGTCTGTCTCTGTCTGTCTCTGTCTCTTCCTGATTGGACCCAGGACCTTCATTCCCAGGCAAGGTCTTGCTAAGTTGACATGTTGGCCAGATTGTGCTAGAACTTTTGATTCTCTCGCCTTAATGTCCCAGAGTGTGCCACCACACCCAGGTTTAATGTAGATATTCTATTAATTGCAGCTGTATCTTGAAATAGGAAACAAAAATATGGGGGCAAAGAATTATATTCTTTGACTTACATGGCCGGATAGTTTGAAAACACTTCAATATTGTGTGGATTTTTGTTTTGCAGTGCTGAGGATCTTTCCAGGGCTTTGCATATGTTAGACAAGCTGCAGTGTTGATCTTATGTAACACAGAGGTCAAACACACTGACATTTTTAGGTTTACTTATTACCTTATATCACCTGTCAAGCCTTTCTCAAATAGTTATAGGTAAATTTACAGAAACCATCTGCCTTCCATTTATTTTGCTAAATTTCCAAATCAGCAATAAATTGAATAATTTTAAGCATGTTTAATTTAAAATGTATTTGTTAAGCTATACTTTTACTTTCCATGTTAAAATATGCAAATGCTTCGTTGTCATTATGTATAAGTTCTTGATGTCATTGACCCCCTGGGTCAAGATGACTTAATATTTCATGAAGTCACTTTGGAAACCCAGTTATGACACACTTCTTGTTCACCTCCCATTTATTCATTGCTGTTCTAAAACTATTACTATTATTGCCCTTTTTACATACACTGTGTATAAAAGATAAACATCTTTTCTTTCATCAAGCCAAAAAACTTGAGTTAGAGCTTCGTGTTTGAAGCTGCACTGACACAGCCGGGCGTGATGGTGCATGCCTGTAATCCCAGTACTCGGGAGGCTGAGGCAGGAGGATTGTTTCGAGTTTGAGACCAGTCTGGGCTACAAAGTGAGCTCAAGGCCAGCCTGAAATGCATAGTGAGACCCTGTCTCAAAAAGACAAAAAAAAAATGACACAAATAATTTTTTAGAGAATTTATATAGGTTAAAAAGGCAATTATCTAACAGTACCTGAGTGAGAGACTAACCAGAAGATTATTGATGGACTTGAACAATACCAATAGCCTTCAAAATGTTCTGAAGGCATTTAGGCATGCCTTCACACTGGGGTCACTGTCAAAGACAAAGTTTTAATCCAGATGCCTGTAATTACAGTTCTATGGAAGGCTGAAGCAGGAGGATCTCAAGTTTAACTGTAGCCTAAGAAACTCAGCAACTGAATGAAACCCTGCCTCAAAATAAAGACTATGAAAAGGACTTAGGATATAGCTGAATGTAAATGCCCTGGGCTTAGTGCCCAGTACCTAAAAACAAAAACAAAAACAAAATAAAACAAAACAACCACAGTGAAAGATACATAAAGTTTCAGATTTAATACATCCCAAATTTAAGAACAAGCAAGCAATTTTTTTTTTGTTTTTGTTTTTTTTTTTTTTTTGCGGCACCGGAGATTGAACTCACAACCTTGCACCTGCCAGGGCAGGCGCTTAAGGCACTGAGCCAAACTCCTGGCCCTGGTTTTTTTTTTTTTTTTTTTGAGGCAGGGTCGCACTATGTAGCTCAGGCCGGCCTTGCGCTCGCGTTGTAACCCAAGCCGGCCTCGGACTCACAACGCTCCGCCTACCTCAGCCTCCCGAATGCTGGGATTAAAGGCGTGCGCCACCACGCCCGGCTGCAATTTTTTATATATCATAATGATTGTTGTAAAGGCTAAGAGTTTTCTGGGTTAACTGAAGGTGTTGACTTGGAAGTAAACCTCATATTAAATACTATTAAACTAGAAACATGTTTAGAATTACAAAGTATAAAAAGTGATATTTGCTTATGAAAACATTCTTGAATGAGGGAAAAGATGAATGCAGAATGATATTGTTACTTAGTATTTATTTAATGTAAATATGAGTGGATTTCAAATGGTAGCTAATGTTTCTCCTTCATTCAGAATCTTCATATACTGTATTTAACACAATTTTTAATGGTTTTGTCTTTTTTCATAAGATTTCTTTCATGAAATATATTACTTCATCTCTTATTCTTTGTATGATTTGCCAGGTACTTTTTTTCTACCTTCTCTCATGTTCTTTCCTATGATACACTTGTTATTCATTGCTATTTTAGTATTTGTAGAAGCATAAAATAATATAGATTTGTGGAAAAATTAGTTTAGTGCCTAGTCCATCATATGCTTACATTTTAAATTAGATATTCATTTAGGAAATGTACTGATTTAAAAGCAACATAGTTTAAAAGGTGATGTCATAAAGTATGAGAGATTACTACCAGATTATCACCATTATTGCACAATCAGACTAATTTGTGTTAACTTTAAATTTCTATAAAAGTTACCAGCTTATTGTATATTTGAAAAGTAGGCAAAGAAGGTTATGGAGCATATATTGAAAATAGCAGTGTTATGTTCATATTTTTATCTTCCAGCTTTCCAATGCCCCAATGAAAACAAAAACTATAATTGAATTTAGTCAGTTATTAACTTGGGTCATTTAATTTCAGTAATTGGTTTTGGTTTTATGACCATGATTTCAAAAATTGTACATTTTATTTTTGAGTTACCTAAGTATGATACCAATGAAATTTAATTTTTAGGAAAATACTTTTGTATTACCTGAAATAAAAGGAAGAAAACTTGAGATTTTATTGCTTCACATGTTCCCTATTTTTCAGAAAATATCTGTTTATTTTTCTATTTTAAAAATAACTTATCTGAATGCTGTCTACAAAATTTATTTATTTTTCAATTTTTATTAGTATGTAATTGCAGTACATAATGGTTTACATTCCTTATGGGGATTTGGTACATGTATATAACACATCTTAATTCTTTTTTAAAAATACAGTTTTACAGATTATAGTTCTATATTCTGATGTAAAAATCCTAACTAGAAATATCAGGTATCATTTGAGGCACCCTTAAGGCTGACAGTCAGATGAGGATAAAAAAAATAATAATTGTTTATTTTGCTAGCCACTTCAGTATTTCTGTTCTCCTCCTGTGAACACTGGAGGATTTCACTTCATTTTGTCATGAAGTAGTATGGTCATGTGATCTTCTTTGGCCAATGAAATGTGAACATACATTACTTCCAAGCAGAATTATGTAATGACTAGTGCAAAACCACTCTGCTTTCCTTTCCTGGTGCATCAGAAGCACAATTTGGTATTAAGAAGCCATAATCAAAGAAATCTGAGATGTTGAGCAACATGTGGAGAAAATCTGAATTAGGAAATTTCCCACAACCATAGAGAACTTTGCAAGAGCAAGAAATGAAATTGTATTTTACAGGAAAAAATGAAATAATGAATTTGAAACAGTACATTGATTGTTCCACCTCCACTAACGTGAAAAGAATAAATTTTATGAAGAGAGCCTTACAATAAATAATACAACTGCTAGAAGAGCATTGTTTTTGGCATTTTAGCCAATGTATCTGACTATTAAGCAGAATAAATGATCCGGATTCCTGGGAGAAGCTATTGGGATTTGTTTTTCTATACATGAGATAGTAAGAGAAAAATGATTTAAAATATCATTAGGTACCCCTTCTTTTTTCTTGCTTAGCATCTGTTTCCCCTACTTGTCTTTTTCTTTAGGGTCTTTGTACTAGTTTTGTGAAAGACTGGGCTAAAGGTTTTCCAAGAAGGACTGCTTGAACTTGTAAGCATTATAGAGCTTAGTGTCCATTGATAAATGCAAATGGTCCAATTTCAGTAGTGGATACTGTGTTAGTTTCCTTGGGTTGTTGCAGCAAATGGTCACAAACATAGTGCTTAGAAGCAACAGAAATTTATTCTTTCACAGTTCTAGAGGCCAGCAGTGCAAAAATCAAGATATCAGCTTGGCCATATTCCCTTTAAAGATCCAAGGGGCCGATTCTTTCTTCTTTCTTCCAGCTTCTGCTAACTTTTGGAATTTTAATGACTTGTGACAGTACAACTGAAATCTGTCTTCTTTTCACATCTTCGTTTTATGTACCTGTGCCTTTTTTCTGTCTCTTGCAAGAGGACAATTGTCATTGGATTTATGGCCAACCCTAATCTAGGATGATCTCATATTAATACCTTAGCCTTAGTTATATCTACAAAGGCCTTTACTGCAAACAAGGTTACATCCTGAGTTTCATGGTATAGGTACATTTTGGGGTACTATTCGAACAACTACAGCTATCAGGAGATGTGAAATGAGGGTTAGGCTGAGGGTCAGAAGATATTTTATTTGCTGAGTATGGCTTTTCATTCTTCTTTCCCCATTGGAGGAAATGTGCTTGCATGTCTGGCACTGGTAATCTAGCTTTACAGGAGAGGTAAAGAGCTATTCTAGGTCCTCAGAAACCCCAAATAATAGTTCAAAATGACTATGATACCACTACAAGTGTCACTCTACAATTCTGGTGTAATTATACAATTGTAAAAATTGCCTCTAAGCAAGCAATATGTCTTGGGTCTAACATCTATATCTTAAGTATAATTCCTTAATATATAAACAATGGTCAATAATTTGGCCACTGGTTACATAAAATTGTTGGGAATTACACACATGGATTTGCATCGCAACTGTGTAATTATCTGATGGCCAGTCTGAAATTATGTTCAATCATTTTAAGCTCCAGAAGAATCTGGGTACATTCCTTCAGAAGAACCAATCCCCAATTTTAGTCTACATAATTTAGGTGGGACTAATTTCATCTCCTGGCTTCAGGAATGAATAAATGTGTTATGTCTGGCCAATGGGAGATCTATCAGAATTATTCACTAAAGGAAAGATAACATTATTTAAACTGGTTCATAGGAAATGATGTGTAGGATTTTTGTGAAACTATGAAGAAAAGGTCACTTTATGCTGAGTGTCACAAAACTAGTAGTGTGAAGACTAAAAACTACTTTGGCCATTTCCTTGCACATGGAAAAGTACCTAAGAAGGTCAACAAAGTAAAATAAATTCAAATGTTCAGATATTTCCTTTGTGATATTATTGAGTTATGGTAGCCCAAGCTCTGCCTGAAACCAGTAAATAATTATCTATTTCCAAGTGTAAGCAAATAAATGATGCTCTGCTTTTTTCTTAAATTAGTTTGTCTGGGATTCATTGTTAAACTATTATTAATATGTACAAATCCATAGACAGTGTGAAAAGTACCTTAAGACACTGGACTCTAGGGAAAAGTTATCACTGAGTTCCAGTACCAGAGTTATCTTTTATTTTAGAAACATTTTTTAAAGGAGAGTATAAATTTTACAATTAATTTTCTTTTCCTCTATGCTGTAAGATGATAAAAAACAAAATTTGAGATATTCTTAGGAAAAACTGAAAATGAGCTATTATACTTTTTGTACGTTGACCTTCTTGATTCATTTTATTTCACTTCCATAGTATCTTTGTGCTGTTTTCATATTTTGTATGTGAAGAGATCCATTAAGAATTAGTTAAAAAGTATCAATAAGCACTAACAAGACCACTTTTATTACTCTTGCATAAAAATAAATGTAACAGAAAAAATATCCCTAGATTAATATCATTCAAATGAAAAACTAAATTATCAATTTGAAAGCATCTGCAAACAATTCAAAAATAAAAATTAGGTTTCAAATAACAACAGTATATACCAGTGTTATATAGATTTTTAATGAACTAAAATACTCCTCGATTCCTATGTGCTTCCTCGAAAGAAATGATAAAAAACCATGGCACTATATCCAAAAGAATTCAAAGCAGGATCTCCAAGAGATATTTGCACATTTGTGTTTCTAGTAGCACTATTTACAATAGCCAAGAGGAAGAAGCAACTAAAATATTTGTGGACAACTGAATGAATGCACAAATTGTAGCACGATAGTGTTAACCTTAAAAGTGAAAAGTATTCTGTCACATGCTACAATAAGGATTACATTTCAGGAAATTACATTAAAACAAGTAAGTTAGTCACAAAAACCACATGTACATGATTTCACTTATATGTGATATCTAATGTCAAATTTATAGAAACAGAAATAGAATGGTGGTCATCTTGGAGAGATCTCAGGAGAGGCGAATTCTGTCTAATGGATAAGAGTTTCAGTTGTACAAGATGAAATTCACAACAATATAAACATAATACATTAAATTATGCACTTTAACATGGTTAAAATGGCAAAGTACAAACTATGTTTTAGCCACATGATGTCGCTGTCTACCAAAGAGTGTTTCCTAGGAAGAAAAATACCCAGGGCTCCTTTGTTCCTCCAGGTAAACGGAACAGTAAGAGAAGCAGCAGGACTGGACCAAGGATTAGACTATTTATATTTTTTCAAAACATGATCTTTTAATTTGATCGACTCACTCTGGATTAGTAATGGTGTCTTCTCTGAGAGGGAGTCGAGGGGTCAAGGAGTGTATGCTGCTCTCGCTTCTGCTCCTTGCAATCTGGGGGGTTGGGAGCGGCCAGCTCCACTACTCGGTCCCCGAGGAGGCCAAACACGGCACCTTCGTGGGCCGCATCGCGCAGGACCTGGGGCTGGAGCTGGCGGAGCTGGTGCCGCGCCTGTTCCGGGTGGCATCCAAGGAGCGCGAGGACCTTCTGGAGGTAAATCTGCAGAATGGCATTTTGTTTGTGAATTCTCGGATCGACCGGGAGGAGCTGTGCGGGCGGAGCGCGGAGTGCAGCATCCACCTGGAGGTGATCGTGGACAGACCGCTGCAGGTTTTCCACGTGGAGGTGGAGGTGAAAGACATTAATGACAACCCGCCTGTGTTTCCAATGGCAGTAAAGACTATCCGGTTTCCAGAATCGAGGCTGCTTGACTCAAGGTTTCCTTTAGAGGGAGCATCTGACGCAGATACAGGAGTAAATGCTCTTCTTTCCTACAAGCTTAGCTCCAGTGAGTTTTTCTTTCTAGACATACAGACAAATGATGAGCAAAGCCAATCTTTGTTTCTTGTGCAAGGGAAATCGCTGGATAGAGAGGAAACTGCTGAAGTTAATTTGTTACTGGTAGCTACTGATGGAGGCAAACCTGAGCTCACAGGCACTGTTCACATACTTGTTGAGGTACTTGATGTGAATGACAATGAACCTACTTTTGATCACTCAGTTTACAAAGTAAAATTGTATGAGAACACTGCAAATGGAACCTTAGTGATTAAAGTAAATGCTTCTGATGCTGATGAAGGATCAAACAGCGAGATTGTATATTCACTCAGTAGTGATGCGTCCTCTAAAATACAGATGAAGTTCAAAATAAATCCCAGCTCAGGAGAAGTCAGAACTAGGGAAAAATTAGATTATGAAGAAACGAAATCCTATGATATTCAGGTCATTGCATCTGACAAAGGAACTCCATCAATGTCAGGGCACTGCAAAATTTCAGTAAAACTTGTGGATATAAATGATAACACACCAGAAATCTCAATAACATCTCTCTCACTTCCTATCCAAGAGAATGCTCCACAGGGCACCGTCATTGCCCTCATCACAGTGTCTGACCGTGACTCAGGTGTCAATGGGCAGGTAACTTGTTCCTTGACACCTCACATGCCTTTCAAGCTGGTGTCCACCTTCAGGAATTATTATTCGCTGGTGCTGGACAGCGCCCTAGATCGCGAAACCTTATCAGATTATGAGGTGGTGGTGACCGCGCGGGATGGGGGTTCGCCCTCGCTTTGGGCCACAGCCACCGTGTCCGTGGAGGTGGCCGACGTGAACGACAACGCGCCAGTGTTCGCGCAGCCCGAGTACACGGTGTTCGTGAAGGAGAACAACCCGCCCGGCTCCCATATCTTCACGGTGTGCGCGCGCGACGCGGACGCGCAGGAGAACGCGCTGGTGTCCTACTCGCTGGTGGAGCGGCGGGTGGGCGAGCGCGCGCTGTCGAGCTACGTGTCCGTGCACGCGGAGAGCGGCAAGGTGTTCGCGCTGCAGCCGCTGGACCACGAGGAGCTGGAGCTACTGCAGTTCCAGGTGAGCGCGCGGGACTCTGGCGTGCCGGCCCTGGGCAGCAACGTGACCCTGCAGGTGTTCGTGCTGGATGAGAACGACAATGCGCCCGTGCTGCTCGGACTTGGGGCAGGTGGTGCAAACAACATGGTGAGCGAGCTGGTGTCACGGTCAGTGGGCCCCGGCCACGTGGTGACAAAGGTGCGCGCAGTGGACGCTGACTCTGGCTACAATGCATGGCTGTCTTACGAGCTTCAGCCGACTCAGGCTGGCGCACGCAACCCGTTCCGTGTGGGTCTGTACACGGGCGAGATCAGCACGACGCGCGCCCTGGATGAGGAGGATGCACCACGCCAATGCTTGTTGGTGCTTGTGAAGGACCACGGGGAACCTCCGCTGACAGCCACCGCTACCGTGCTGGTATCTCTGATGGAGAGCGGTCAGGCACCAAAGGTCGCATCGCGGGCCTCTGTGGGCACTGACAACCTGCAGGAGGCTCTGGTGGATGTGAACGTGTACTTGATTATCGCCATCTGCGCGGTGTCCAGCCTATTGGTGCTCACGCTGCTGCTGTACACGGCGCTGCGCTGCTCCGCGGTGACCACTGAGGGCGTGGTCGGGCCTGGGAAACCCACACTGGTGTGCTCGAGCGCGGTGGGGAGCTGGTCGTACTCGCAGCAGAGGAGGCAGAGGGTGTGCTCTGGGGAGGTCCAGCCCAAGACGGACCTTATGGCTTTCAGCCCTAGCCTACCTCAAGGTCCAGAACCCACAGAAGGAAGACAACAATCCTCAGAATCAGAATGTTTGGGAAAGGTAGGTCTTCTAATTTTTCTTGCTAGTTCTAGAAATGTTAATTTATTCTTTCTCGATGTCTGTTGATCATTAGATTCATAGCTCTGCCTTTACTTTCTATCATTTTTTTTACTATGCAATACTGGGGATAAATTAGAGATTAAGACCTTGCATTTAGGACATTTTCTTAAATATCTTTTCTTATTTTTATCTTTTGGCTTTTTCATAAAGTTCTTCATGAGTGAAAGGAACTTGAAGTATTGAAAACATTTCAGCAGCCAGTCTCAGTACCACATGTCTGTAATCTCAGCTACTTAGACATGTCCCAAATTCAAGGACAGCTTGTGGCAACTTTGTGAGACTATCTCAAAAGAAAAGGGGTTGGGGGTATAGGTTAATGGTACAGTGCTTGATGTGGCCCAGTATTCAATCCCCTGTACTACAGAAATAAAATGCTTTAGCAAAATTTGAGAATTTAATATTACCTGCAAATATTTTTTCTCTCAGTATTTAAAAAATCATAGAAAAATTGAAAGGATTTGGAGATATGTATTTTCAATTTATAGAATCTCTTATACTAGAATATGTTTGAAATAAGAATATGTTATTTAGCATGGACATTTCTTAGATTATTCTTTGGATCAAGAATTTATTTATCATCTGTTCATGCATCAGTTAATAAATTGCATTTATCTGTCTTGCTTTTGTAAGCAGCCTGAAAGGGTTTTGTAGGCATCTGTCATGGGCCATCACAACATATGCTGGCACTTAGGAATACTTGTTTATTTTAAGTTTGTCTTGTAGAAGTAAAATAAGTTGTTATTTGAGATTCAAATATCACACCAGAATAATCTTGAATTTTTAGGCAAAATGGAGAGTGCTTGAAGAAAATAGCCTCTTCTAGTTCTAGACATTTTAAAATCACATTGTTCTTGGCCAGGTGGTGAGAAATTTTGTTTCTACAAATGGAAAATATTCTAACCTAGTCTTCATGTTAGTAGTTGATCAGTCTTCCTTCCAGTGTCAGTATTATTAGGTTAATGCATTGGACAGACCACCTTCCTCTGGCATTTCACCCTGTGCCTGCCATTCTGTTTCTCATCATTGTGAGCTCACTCAGTTTTATCTGGAAGCATTCATATTCTAAATGAAACTAGATTTTCCAAAAGGTAAGGCTTGATATTGAAAGAAGATATTTTTATCAGACACTGAATTTGACAAGTAAATGTTACACTTGAAAGGATTTATGGCACATACCTGTAAACCTATCACTCAGGAGGCTGAGGCAGGAGGATTACTGTGAGTTTGAGGCTAACCTGGGATACATAGTGAGTTGAAGGCCAACCTGAACTACATACTGAGACCTTGTCTCAAAAAAAGGGGAGGAGTTAAATTTTTTTCAACTAACGGAAGATGTGTTGAGGAAAATAACTGTATGAAACTATCTTTTACTACTTGGTTTTTAGTTATTCACTGTTTTTTCCAAGTATATGTGTATACTGATGAATTATATAATTTTCACTAGGTGGTCTTAGCTTTAGTCATTTCAGTTAGGCCAGAATATCCATGTCCATTTGGGATCTGCTTTTAAGATCTGCTTTTAAAGGAGTTAGGGAGTTTAGTGAGTAGATCTTGAACTTTCCCATAGCAAATTTATTTACTCAGGATTGAGGAATTAAATCCTTATTTCCTCAGGATTTTCTGTCCTAGGAATCAGAAAAGTTCATCTGAGGCTTTACAGAGAAAACAAATGGCTTATACCAATGAGGGAAAAGCCATCCTGGGAGGTGTAATCCTATCAGTAGAATGTCACAGCTCCACATTACCTCCTTGACAACGTGTGAATTTGACCTATTGGAAGTCTGGCCACTATGTTTGCATTATAGATA
Organism: Dasyprocta punctata; assembly: GCA_004363535.1. Taxonomy (NCBI): domain Eukaryota; kingdom Metazoa; phylum Chordata; class Mammalia; order Rodentia; family Dasyproctidae; genus Dasyprocta; species Dasyprocta punctata. The sequence continues at coordinate 11,797 of RJWM01040347.1, forward strand.
AATGACAAAGTTTTAAAACTATATTTAGATGGACCCATATCTTCAAGAGTCACAACCTATTGCCAAATAAATCTTTATTGATTTCTCATTCTCATTAACTGTTTTTTTAAAGATGCCTAAGTAGATGTTTAGGTGATAGGAAAACTTACTCATGTGCCTTGTCCATACATTGGCCCAATCTTTTAAATTCATTGTTCCTTTACTATTATTTTTATGGTCTACTAGTCAGACCTAGAATCTATTCTGTTATAAATTGTTATGTGGCATACTATTTTATAATTAGTAAAATGTTCAACTGTAATTAAGTGTGTAATATTACAATTAGTTTCAATGACATCTTATATGAAATCTATGATACTTTGAAATTGTAATTTTTTCTATCATTTAGAAACTAACTACTATCTTTCAAGAGTCATCAAAGTACTAATTTGCATATGATATGTATAGTTATTTCCTAGAATTCTTAAATGTTTCTTTCTTCATAAGCTGGCACAATTGAATGAGAAGTTATGTAAGTTTGATATTAACATTACCATCATTAATATAACTTGCTTAAGAAAAATAATTTAAAATATTCACTTATTTATTCATGAAAACATTAATTAATAATTGTTCTAAATATAGGTGATACAATATAGGTAAATTGTAATTGAGGCTTCCATTCAATGAAACACAAGAAACAAAAACCTGTATAAAACTTTTTCTCTTAATACTTAAATAGTGTGTCAAATTTCACTTAAAATGATATGGATTTGGGAATGTGGAAGAGCATTCATCTAACATGCATGAGATTTTAGGTTTGATTTCCAGCACTGCTAAAAAATGTGGTTATAAAGTAAAAATTTTGACTATCTTATATTCTTCATAATTCACTAAATTTGACCCCTCCCCCTGAATCGTCTTGCTTAGCTTCCAAATAGTCAAAGAATTCATGCTTTTGACTGAATTCACAGAGATTACTAGAATATTTTGTTACTTAGTTTTGCATATGTGGCCTACCAACCCATGTTACAAGGTCACTTTTTTCCTCTTCCCTTGTTGGTTAAATCACCAATTCTTTGAAAAAGCAACTTTTAAAGCAACTAAAATCCAGAAATTCATCCAGCGTGGAGATCATTAAAAATACATTTATTTTAATTTTTGGGAACATTTTAGTATATACAAGTAAGTTGCAGTACATACTTGGTGTGGAAAATTTAAGGAGTGAAATATTCTTACTTGGAACAATGTGAATGCAACAAATATCCAAATTGCACAGTGTCATCTGGCAATTTGAAAATGAATTGACAAAAGAAATTCACAGTATAAGACTGATTTCTGATATATGAGCAAAAGACAAGTAACAAGGACGTAAGTAAAGGACACAAAAGTGACTTATAGACATTCCACAAATTAAACGTAAGTCAACCTCTTTTTAAGTTGACAACTGCCATAATATAAAATATATATTTGTATATATGTGTATGTACTTTACAAATATTTCACTTTCACAGTTTTTTGATGGTCACAATTTCAAAGACTGACTTTTTCATGATGTACACTCGGAGGCCAAGTAATTAAAGGTTTGACATCTTAATCGAATTGATATCTCATGCAGACACTTCCAGTAAATGTCATTTTAAAGTTATTACCTTCTACGTGCTTATAAAAATGAATTATATTAATATTCATATAACATAACTGTGAAAATTTAAGTCAAATAGAGCAGTGCCTGTCATGTAGGAAATATTTGCAAATTGTGTTAATTGTTAAAACAGTAAATGCAATACTTTAGTGTATGTTCCAAATTAGAATAATTAAAAGTTATGACTTAGTATAAAAGTTCTAAAGTTATAGTTTGAGACAACAGTTTGATCAGTGCTCGATAGAAATTACGAATAAAAAAGACAAAAATTTTGGCAAAAAATAAGATTGAAGAAAGATAAATATATTTAAGACTTACACGTTTAGCCACATGATGTCGCTGTCCACCACAAGGTTTTTCTTCACAAAAGAAATTCTGCGAACATTACGTACTCACATAGTGCCTTTCTTCATCGTCCGTGAAATATGGCGAGGCATTTAAGGGATGAAGAATAAGGAAATCAAACTATTTTTGTAATTTTGGGTCGATGTAAGAGCGACTAAATATTTGGAAAAGGCTTGCAATGGTGTTTTCCTGGAGAGAAGATCCTGGAGCTCAGCACCTGCTGTTCTCTCTTCTGCTCTTGGCAGCCTGGGAGGCTGGGAGCGGCCAGCTCCACTACTCGGTCCCCGAGGAGGCCAAACACGGCACCTTCGTGGGCCGCATCGCGCAGGACCTGGGGCTGGAGCTGACGGAGCTGGTGCCGCGCCTGTTCCGGGTGGCGTCCAAGGAGCGCGAGGACCTTGTGGAGGTAAATCTGCAGAATGGCATTTTGTTTGTGAATTCTCGGATCGACCGGGAGGAGCTGTGCGGGCGGAGCGCGGAGTGCAGCATCCACCTGGAGGTGATCGTGGACAGACCGCTGCAGGTTTTCCACGTGGAGGTGGAGGTGAAGGACATTAACGACAACCCGCCTGTGTTTCCAATGGCAGTAAAAAATCTGTTTATTCCCGAATCCCGACTGCTTGGCTCTCGATTTTCGTTAGAGGGCGCATCAGATGCAGATACCGGAACAAATTCGTTGTTGACTTACAGTCTTGACTCCAGCGAATATTTTACTTTGGAGGTTAAAAGAAATGACGAGGAAGTTAAATCCTTAGGACTTGTGTTGAACAAACTTCTGAACAGAGAGGATAGTCCTGAACATTATTTAATAATTACAGCAACTGATAGCGGGAAACCAGAGCTCACTGGCACTATTCAAGTGAAGATCACTGTCCTAGATGTAAACGACAATGCACCAACATTTGAGAGAACGGTCTACAAAGTTAAGTTATTTGAAAATGCACCCAATGGTACCTTAGTCGTGGTGGTTAACGCTTCTGATCTGGATGAAGGAGTAAATAAGGACATTTTATATTCCTTCAATACAGACACATCAGCAGAGATTCTGTCGAAATTCAGTTTAGATCCAGTCAGTGGATACATCACTGTAAAAGGTAACATAGATTTTGAGAAAACTCAGTCATACGAAATTCAAGTAGAAGCGGTGGATAAAGGAAATCCCCCAATGACAGATCACTGCACTGTTCTAGTGGACATTTTGGACATTAATGATAATGTACCTGAGCTGGTTATCAAATCACTATTGTTACCTGTATTAGAAAACTCTGCACTTGGCACTGTCGTTGCCCTGATCACCGTGTCTGACCGTGACTCTGGTGTCAGTGGAAAAGTGACCTGTTCAGTGACACCGCATGTTCCCTTCAAGCTGGTTTCCACGTTCAAGAATTACTATTCTCTGGTGCTGGACAGCGCCCTGGATCGTGAGAACATTTCTGACTTTGAGTTGGTGGTAACCGCACGGGATGGGGGCTCGCCTTCGCTCTCGGCCACGGCCACCGTGTCCGTGGAAGTGGCCGACGTGAACGACAACGCGCCAGTGTTCGCGCAGCCCGAGTACACGGTGTTCGTGAAGGAGAACAACCCGCCCGGGTCCCACATCTTCACGGTGTGCGCGCGCGACGCGGACGCGCAGGAGAACGCGCTGGTGTCCTACTCGCTGGTGGAGCGGCGGGTGGGCGAGCGCGCGCTGTCGAGCTACGTGTCCGTGCACGCGGAGAGCGGCAAGGTGTTCGCGCTGCAGCCGCTGGACCACGAGGAGCTGGAGCTGCTGCAGTTCCAGGTGAGCGCGC
>RJWM01040348.1:0-15563 GCA_004363535.1 Dasyprocta punctata
ACCATCCGGGAAGTTTATACTTGTTGTCCCAAAAGAAAGCTACCGGAATCTCAGAGAGTTAATTCCAATCTACCACTTCTAGTACAACCCACAGTGAGAACAAAGATGGTAAGACATACTTATAGTTATGGGGAGCCAAGGGGATCCTAATTCAACCAAGATGGTGTTCACTGGAACAAAGGCGATGACCCAGGGCCCTACCTGGGTTTTATTTATTCTCCATGAGGGGAGTGGCTCGGGGATGAGTGACAGTGAGAGTGAGTTCCGTGAGCTGGGCTAGGGAAGAGGCCTGAGATCGACTCTGCAATATGCAGAGAGTAAGATATACAGTAAGAGGAATCCGTATAACACAATTGAAGTAGTATCTAACGTTTTGGGATCTGTACTTCAGCCCTAATGTACAATCTTTTCCGCCCTGGGAAGCCATAGACTCTTATCTTGAGGCTCATCCTAATTGACAGCATGGAGCATGGCTCCCTCTATCCAGCCTGGCTCAACCATGTTGTTTGGGAGTTGCCGGGCAGGGAAACAGTGACTATCTGCTGCCTTGCTTCAAAGATTACACAACAGCTCCTCAGCCAGCTCAATTTACATTCCTTAATGCCAGTTAAAGGGATTAAAAAAATGGTTTACCTAGCTCTGTACATATCAATACACGGAGCTAGGGCCAAGTTTAGTTAATATGGAGATAATATGGAGAATTACCAGGTATTTCTCTACACCTTTATGCCCAGAAAGCTTATAAAGCATAAAGGCTAAGAACATTCATTTTTCTTAGATATTATTTTCATTACTATCATTCTGATTAATAAAACAGATTTGAGGAGGGGAAGGCGACTCACAAGGAATTAAGATGTGGTATGGACATGTTCCAACTTCCTATGATGAATGTAATCATTATGTGCTGCAAGCATGTACCAGTAAAAATTAAAAAAAATTTAAAAATCCCTGAGAATTGGAGAGAAAGTCTTTCCCACTAATTGGGGAATTCATTAGGGTAACAGAGGCAGCTTCCTGACTGAGCATTCGTGGGATGTGGCAGACGTTGGGAGAAATCGTTCAAAGGATGGTCCCTGTCACGTGGCCCATCTCTCAGTTTATTTTTCCTAATTCTTCAAGCTTATGAATAATTCATTGAACAGCCTGAACTTGTTGTGAAGACTTTTTTTAAATTAAATCTATTTTTTGCCTTCAATTGTTCTGCGACAAATCTCCTGTTCCTTTCCCTTTGTGGCATCTCAGGCAGATCTAAAGCCTTGATTTAAACTTAATGAGCACAATGAATCTAATGCTTCCTTCTTCCTCCTTAGGCTTAGGCTTAGACTCAGGCTTAGGTTTAGACTTGGGGTTAAGGTTAGGATTAGGGGTTAGGAGTTAAGGGTAGGGTTATCATTAGGGAAGCGGAGGATCCGGCTTGTCTCTGGTACTCTATCCTTCACTGTGCAGAGGCTTAGTGTGGCTTCTCTGTCACCATGCTCACGAGCGGCAGATGCTTGGGGGTAACTTCTCCAGGGCCTACTTGGGAGCCTGCTTGCGGGTCCTTCAGGAAGGAGTCTCTGTTTAAGCCGCACTGTTCGGTGACGTGTGAGTTGTGTGCTGGTCTCTGGCCTCTCCTGACATCTCCTCTGTCCACTACTCCCTCGCTCCTAAGGTCTATTCTGGAGCCATTCCTCTGACTGGCTGGCCATTGCTTTTGAGTAGTGTGCTAGGAATAAGGCTAAGTCCTGGCTACGTTTGTTGAGTTCATCCTTCTAGGGAAAATCCATATGTCACTGACCCTTCCAACTGCCACCTACTACCCTCTCCTTCTGTTATGCCCCTGTCCTGTTATTTTCCCCTTCCCTGGTAGGACAGAAAGCATGACATGATTACTCTGCATAAACAACTGGTTAACTGTCAGCAAGATACTTAGTTTTCCTTTCTTTCCAGCTATCTTGCCAGCTTTAATGGTTTTCTTGGACAGTGATAGTTTTCTAACCCATCACTTGGTAGTGGGTTTGGAAAACCTCTAGACCTTCCCAGCTCATTCTGTGACTCAGATTCCAATGGTTTTTCCAACTCCTGCCCTTCTTCCTTCCCCACTGTGGTCTGTTAAGACATAGACTGGAGGAGAAAGTGGGGCTCAGTTTCCTTTCAATTCCCTCCAGAAGGAGGATGATAATTCTTGGAACTCAAAATCTGTTTTTCAAAAATGGCAAATAAATATGTTAAAAAAATGCTCAACATCCTTGATCGTTCAAGAGATGCAAATTAAAACAACTTTGAGGTTCCATATCACTCCAGGAAGAATGGTTATCATCAAGAAGTCAACCAATAACAAATGCTGGTGGGGCTGTGTGGAAAAAGAAACCCTTCTCCACTGTTGGTGAGAGTGGAGATTGGTACAACCACTGTGGAATTCAGTGTGGAGATTCCTCAAAAGCTAGGATTGGAGGTCCCATTCAATCCAGCTATTCCCCTTCTGGGTATCTTCCTGGAAGAATTAAAAACATCATAGTACAGTGACGTATGCACACCCACGTTTATAGTAGCACAGTTGTAATAGCTAAATCTTTGAAACACCCCGAATGCCCATCAGTCAATGAATGAATAAAGGACATATGATTTTTTTAATACAAGAGAATACTACTCTGCCATGAAGAAAGATAAACTTGAGACATTTCTATGTAAATGGATGCATCTTGAGATCATACTCTTAAGTGAAATAAATTGGACACATATATATAAATATCACATTGTTTCTGTGGTGTGAGAAACTGAAAGTGCAAATAAGGACCAAATGTATAATACATATTGCAAAGTAGGAAAAAAATGTTCAAATGGAAAGGAGCATGAGGAGAGGAGGAGAGTGAAAGGAAGAAAAGAAAGATAAAGTGGAAACAAAGCTCTTGCAAATAAGAGGGGAAAGAAAAGCAGAAGGGAGGGGAGGAGAATGATGAAAAAATAAGAATGGAGTGTGTCTTGGTTACTTTTTGCTCGTTGCCGAGACAAAATACCTGACACCCAAAGTTAGGGAAGGAAAGGTTTATTCTTACAGTTTCTCAGGAGTTTCAGTCCATAAAGTGGGCTCTAAGGCAGCATGGGATGACGGGGTTACAGTTCATGGTGGCTGCAAGCTGCAAGCCGCAATCCACGCTGGCAAGAGAGAGGGTGGCGGAAGAGGAAGCTGGGAAGCAAGCAAGAGGAAGACCTGCCTTCCCTTATACTGTATCTCAGCTCCACCCCTGGGCGTGTGTAGCAGTCACGTCATTAATCCTGGTGCTAGACAGCAAACTGATCACAAGCATCAGACTCAGCCCCATCAAAAGTATGAGGACTTGGGGGTACATAGCATATCCTATACAGAGTGTATCATGTATGGGTACAAGTTCCATAGGATGAATGTGATCATTATGTATATATAAACTGTATCAAGAAAATTAATTAATAATTAAGAAAACCTCTGTTTCTCCCCAGTGTAATTTCTCAGCTGCAATAATAAGAAGTAAGACCCACACAACACCCTACCACAATTAAGGTAATTAAAAATTCCTACTCAATCAGCTGAAGGAGCCACTGACTGTGGGGTGCGCACATGAGCACCCCACACGCTCCCTGCCAAGGCCCCAGCAATGTGTCTGTGGGGCCTGTGTGTCTATGCAATTTGAATAAATAAGGTGTTTACAAACAAATGTGATGAAGACCACTTTCTTTCTACTCTGCCTTCCTTCTCTGTTAATTTTTCATTATGCTGGTTGGAACTGGTGTTGTGACGGTGTCTTGGTTACTTTTTGCTCGTTGCAGAGACAAAATACCTGATGCCCAAAATTAGGGAAGGAAAGGTTTATTCTTACAGTTTCTCGGGAGTTTCAGTTCACACTTAGTTGGCTCCAAGTTGGCATGGGGTGGCGGGGCCACTGTTCATGGTGGTTGCAAGCTGCATGGGACGCTGGCGAGAGAGACAGAGTCAGAGAGAGAGAGACAGAGAGAGAGAGAGAGAGAGAGGAAGGGGAAGACCGGCCTTTCCTTACACTGTATCTTAGCTCCACCCTTGGGCAGGTACAACACTCTGAACACAAGCAAGCGCCAAAAGTATGTGAGGACTTGGGGGTACATAGCATATCACCCAATACAGACAGCAAGCAAAAACACCAAACACCACCCAGAATTTGGAGGCAGATTTATTTACATTAATGAGCACTGATTGGGATCATCCCAAAATATCAGGCGCCAATCTCTGGTAGTCTAGGGCTTCTATGGGATAAGCAAGCAGGAAGTACAGAGGCAGAATGGCTTGTCAATTGGGGATTGGTTTATACAATACGCATCATAGTGACCAGCTACGCATTACAGTGATCAGCTGTTTCTAAGAGACAGAAGCAACTGGACTGGAACAGAAACTATTACCTGGGCAACTAGGAAACTGAAGTATACTGGCTGGTGGGGAAAGCATCTTCTGCTGCAGTGTTACTATAAGTGTATCTGACACTTGGAATGGACCTAGGGAAACATCTAGCTTGGGTTAGGTGGGTCTTATCTAAGTTTCTGACAGTCACGTCCCCTGGGGGTCACGTGATTGCTCTCCACACCAGTGTATGAGAGACTTTCAGGAGCTCGGCCCACCTCTCACAGACTGAGCTGGCAGTACAACTTAGTCACAGATGTACAGGTGAACAGTTGTTCCCAACTCAGCCATGTCTCACAGCGGCCAGGGCAGGAGGTATGAAGTCTGAAATATGCGTGGTCTAAATTGCTTCCTCCGTGCAGTGAACATAAAATGAATGCCCATGGGTCTGCCTGACTGAGGGAAACAAATCACGGTTTACGCTTGTGATAAAAGGGACCCTGGCTTATGAAGATGAATTGCTCTTGTATACAAAATAAATTGATCAATGTTTCCCCAAATTTTACAGTTCCACAGTGGTATGTGCTGTTAGTAATGATAAGTTGTGAAGCTGAAAGCAACTTTCATAAGCCATTAATAGTAATAAATTTGGGCCCACAATGCCAGAGGAAATACTGAATTAACTTCCTATTTCTGCTACAGCAGATGATACAGAAAATTGTTACCATCCAAAGAGTTCAGTGAGTGTGCAACCAAAAATGAAGGAAAAAAGTGTTATGGAGAGGTGACAGATGATGAGAAAAAGTTGTGGGTTTCCTCCTGTTTTGCAAATTTGTGGCTTTTATGGCTTTTAAAACATTTATGATTAATTCTGATTTTTCTCTTTTGTTGAGAAAGTTGCTGTCATACCTCATTTTTTTAGTTTAGTTTCTTGTGCTTTCTCTGGGAGATGGCCCTTTCGTTGTCTGTGTGTGGGATGTGACGAGATGGCCTGCATGTTCTAGCAGCAGCTGTTGGAGGCTCAGCTGTGCCCCTGTCATTACGGTGGCTTTTCATCATGGAAGAGCTCCAGTGAAGTGGGCACCCTTCCGCTCTCCAGGTGGGAATGTCATTAGCTGGGACTCTTTTGGATTTGACCTTTTTAAACAATATGCCTCAGGAGTCAAAAAATAGAACTTGACCTTTGACTTACATGCCTGAGAATTTATCCTAAGTAAATAATTCATAAGAAGAAAATACTTTTTTATAAGAGGTAGGAGGCAGCACAGGTACCCAACCGTGAGGGATACCACGGTGCCTGGGCCTCCAGCTTCTAGCATTGTACTGAGTAAACAGATCGCAGGGTGATTTACACACGTGACCGCGGTGTGCAAACAGCGTTTGCATTTGCACAAGGAGGGGACGGGAAGGTGACAGCTGTTGTGCTGAGCAACGGGGCTGCGTGAGATTTTGTTTCTTCATTCTAAAATCTTCTGTCTGTTGCTGTACTGTTTTTACACTTTTTTCCCCCAAAGGGAAATGATCCAGATGCTTGGGTGTCAGTTCGTGGGGTGCAGTCCTGCTCCACTGCCTTTCCTCTGCGCATGCCAGTGGGCACTGCAACCTATGCAGACAGGGCGCACGCACACACATGGACACACACGTGTTCCTGGAGGGCATATGTTCACGCACACAAACATATTTTTGAGCAACTGTATTTCTCCTTAGCCTACTTGTGGGCACTGTTTGCTCACAGAGAGCAGGTTGGGACTGCCTGTACCCTTACACCTGCCCCATGCATGCTGAGGATCAGGGTCACTTGCACAGTTTCCACCTGGCAGGGTCCAGGTGTCCCCAGACCCAGGAGATGTAGCTGCTCCTGTGGGAGCTCTGCCCATAACCTCTGTCCGCTCGACTTCACTACCCCGCCAACACCCACACATCCTGGAGTTGCTTTTGTCTTCATAAGCTCCGGAAGACTCCGAGCATTTTATCTCGGCACAGCACCTCAGCACTGGCTTCCCACAGGCCGGCCCTCCTGGCCCCAGACATTCTCACTGCTTGCTTGCTGTGTGATCTGATGAGCCCCGAGTTTCTTCTTTTGAAAACACATGAGTTGGGCCAGGATGTCCACCATGTCCCTTAGCTCTGATTCCGTGACTTGCAGCCCACAGCTCCTTTGCACTGCTTCTATTTTGTGTCTGCTGTAACGCTGAGCCCCAGCGGGGGCTGAGATCCCTCTGGCAAGGTTTCAGAAGCTATGGGGACAGCAGCTTTGTGTGCTTGCTACACAGGGCCCAGGGCTCCCTAGCAGCTGTTTTCTACACAGAGATGGTTATTCATCTTGGCTTTTGAGTGCAGAACAAACTCACAAGGCTAAACATGTGTAGATAAGAATCACACGCTTAATGGGATGACTGCAGAGCTCTTTGAGGCAGGCTGGCCTGGAATGTAGTCTTGACAGAGGAGGAAGGGAGACAACCCTGCTTGCTGAAGGCAATGAAGACCCAGAGGCACAAATTCAGGGGCAGAGAGAAAGGAGCCAAAGAAGCTGGGCAGGTGGGTGTGTGGGGCGAAGGGCTGAGGAAACAGGTTACTTTGCTGATGGGATTATGCCTACAGATAGGAACATAAAGAAAACGGAAGCCCCTCTTAGACCTGACTTCTCCTTCCCTTTGTGTGGTGTGGTGGACTGGGTACCCAGAGGAAGCCTTGGACAGAGACAAAGGACAGGGTGTTGAAAAGGGACCCAGGGAGAAAACTCAGGATTGCCCAAAATGAGGACACTCAGATGAGATGAGAGTGTTGACGGGCGGCATGCAAGGAATTCACAGCTAACTGACACTGGAAAAATTCAGTCAGTGATTTGTATTTTCTTCTGGTTCTTTTTATTCACCCTGGAACCAAGATTTTCTAAAGATAGGGAAGGTCTTAATCTTGGGGTCCTTAGAGAATCTGTAGTGGATCAGCCAGGGAAAGAAGGACTCCATCTCTCACTCATCCTCGGAGTCACTTAATGTACTGCAGGGATTATTTTATTTAGCAACCTTTATGAGCCAGGCCTCACTGGATGCTTTTGAGCACCTCTTAGAGTTCTATGAGAGCATAGCACAAGGGCATACAGAGAAACAGAGGCAAGATGCCCTGGTCCCTCAGGTCCCTCACTTGCCTGTGCACAGGTGACCCCAGGCAGCAGGCACACAACTGTGTGCCTGACAAGGTGGTCTGGCTGACACACAACTTTCCACTGAGACCACCAAGTTGTCACAGGCACACAAGGACAAGACTCCAGACAGAACCACTCACTGGTGAAGTTATAATTCCCATTTAAATTGTAAGTTGCAGTTAGAACACAAACCTGTAGTCAGTGCCAACTTTTTCATGTTATCATGGATATAGAAAATCCCTGCAAGGCAAGATCACAAAATGAAATACACATAAATAGATTTTTTAGTTTCTACAGGACTGACTGACCATTCAATAGCTCAGCTGGGGAGAAGGCAAGAAGAAAAGCGTATGCTTCTAGCCAAACACATCTGGGTTAATTGTCATTCTGCAATAACTGAGAGACTTGCAGATGTTGCCCCAGATGATCTGGAAGGGCAGAGTAAACAATGCTCAGGAACCCAGACTTTACTAGACTGAGTGACTTCTGACTTGACAATGGAACAGGGAGCCCTGAGGGTTCAAGTCCACATCATGGCTTTAGGGAACTGTGGAGGATTAACTAAAGGTCAATACCTAGTTGAACTGGATCAGTATGGTGCTGGGTATGGAAGGCCCACTTGGGAACTGTTGCCAACAGCATAAAAAGAGAGCTGGAGGGGAAGATGATGTGCTGTTGATTCTCCTGGAGAAGACTGTCATGCTGGTTTTCCTGCAATGAACTTAGCTATTCTCATTCCTGGAGGAACTTGGGTCCCTGCTTTCACTGAGGGTAGCTGCAGTTCTTTTCAGGGGAGCTCTGGTCCTTGTTTTGAGCATCACTTCCGGTTGCAGTGCAGATCCCTCAGCCTGCTGGCACAGATCTTTCAACTGCAGGTGCAGACTTTCTGGCTTTCACCACTGACCTTTGGGCCTTCCCAGTGAAGATTCTTGGTACAGATGTACATGAGACATTGTTGTGGGCTCTAGGCCTCCAGTTGAATCAGGAAGGACATTACCACGGACTCTAGGTCTTCAGCTGAACTTGTGCAGAATATTGCGGTGGAATCTAGGTGGATTCTTTGGGTCTCCAGCGCATGGACAGCTCTCCCTCACTCTTTTGCATGTGACCCTTTGGGTGAATATTATAAAATAATCTTAAAACAAATTATGTGTTCTGTGTTAAATCTTTTCCCTTGGAAACTCTGACTACAATAGGGACAGAGACTCAGCATTATGCGTTCTTCCCATGCAGTCTAGCAAGAGGGTATTGGAAAGAGAAACAGGACTGGATCATCCAGAATGGAGCCTGCAGAGAGGTAAAGGTTAGAATCTTGTCCATTGCTAGCGCCATATTTCCCTGTATTTGAAGAATCAGCAAAGCAAATCTGCATTGCTAGAAGTTCAAATTGGGCTTGCCTGAAGGCTGATTGGAAGGCTGACTAGAAGGTGGAGCATCGTGGCATTTTCTGGGGGAGATGGGCATGCTCTTTATCTTGATGGGGGTGAGTACAGTTTTCAAAATTCATCAAATTACATACATGAGGTCTATTCACATCACAGTACACAGATTTTACCCCATTAAAAAGAACAGAATTACTAGAGGAAATTATTTAGAAATATTTCCAAATGGCCAGGAAATACTGTAGTTTATTCCAGGGCTACACCCACGATTTTGTAGGGTGATGATGGAGGAGTCTAAGGACCTGAGTTTTGGAAGACTCTGCAGGTCCTGTTCTCTCTCTACTCTGATGTTGTCTGCCATCTTAGGGAGTTTTACAAGGAGCTTCCCCACTTTCTGAGATGGGCTGGGCCGAATGACCCAGAGGTGTGACTTGGGTTAGCAATTCTTGCGAATCTGAATCTCTTCCACATGTTTGGTGTCAACCGGACAGGGAGACACAGACATTTGATCCTTCCAGGAAGTCCGGGTCTGTTGTTACTAAGATTAGAACCACGCTGCAGCTGGGATCAAGGCCCCTCCTTCCTCAATCCCTCCTGAAGGAGCTCTGTTTGCTCCATCCTGCCCAGGGCCAGTGTTCAGGTTGGTAATTATAGTTCCCTGAACCCAACTGAGCTGGGAGCCTGGAGGAAGACAGCAGAAACCTAAAGCTTCTCAGAAAGCCCGAACTTTGCAGACAAAAAGAGAGCAAGTGAAAGGGGGAAAAAAAAAAGAAGCAAAAAGAAACAAGACAAAAAAGTGAAGAGAGTCTAGCCTGCATTGAATGACCTCCCTGAAGACAGCAGTTTATGCTTAAAAAGAAGTCCACTGGAGGTAGAACTATGATCTTCCCTGGAATGCATTTTAGCAGCTTGGGTCTATGGGCACACCAGGAGCAATCTGGGGCTGGGCTGGGATCCTAGCTTGCATGATTTGCCTCACAGTTCACACCACCTGTTTTCTTTATTTGCAAAACAAAGAGAACCTCTCCAATGGCACCTGCAGAAGATGCCCTGGGCATGTGAGAGCCCTCTAAACAGGGACCCCCTTGAGGAAGTGATGTAAGTCAGGTGCAGGGGAAGATCTTGCAGATTTTCTGGCCTGGCTGGTCTTCCATTTTGCCTTTTTTTCCTTCCTTCTCTCCCTTTTCTTCCTTCCTTGTCTCCTGTTTTTTTTTTTTTTTTTCTTTTCACACTGCCTTTCCTAACCGTCTCTGTTCACCCACAGTGGGCAGGACTCAAGATCTTGAGCCCTGATCTGGCCTTCCTGTGGACCATCAGATATTGTAGGTGACTTCTCAGGAGCTGCCTTGCATGGGACCCAAGTGACCCAGGCTGCTTGTGTGGCTTTTCTCCCCTCAGAGGGGCAGACCTGCCCTGCACAGGGGCCCTGGCACCCTGTCCCATGGGAAGGGCTGGATAAAACTATCTTTAATGGGATGAACTATTAAGCCTTTAACATTTATTTATTCAAGAAGTTGCCTGGCTGCTCTGGATTTTTTAGTACAGTAAAAACACACTTTTTCCTCTCTTAACCAAGGTCCTTTGATAGTGATGGCCTTGTGGCCTCAGGGTCTGGACTTCCTCAAGACTGAAGATACTCTCAGTGCTCCCCCAGAACACTTAGCTTTCCCCACACTCTGACCAGACACCTGGCTGCCGGGACCTGGGTCTATCCTGCTGAGAGCTTTCCTGGCAGAGCGAGCCCACTTTGCCCCCTTGTCCCCCACATAGCTGGAAGTGCTGGGACCTGGTATCCTCCGCACCTCCAGTCTTCAACCACTGACTGGCAGGAGTTGAGTGAATGTGCCCGCCTCCTCCTGCATCCTCAGGTCATACATCACTCCCCTAGGGGGGGCTCCTGGTTTGCTTTCTCATTCTACTCCCTTATCCCCATTCCTGTGGGCAGAGTCTGCTCCTTGGACAGTTAACTGAGACTGCAGGGAAAGCTTTCATTTTGAAAATTTAGGCCCCTTGAAGGACAAGTAGGATGGGTTAGTCAAGGTCCAGTGGTCAGAGGTTGATATAGTGGGAGGAGGAAGGTGTATCAAATTCAGATAAAGTGAGCTGAATCCCAGGGGCTGGGAAAAGAGCAGGTTTAGATTGGTGGAGGAAGAGAGCAGGACTCCATGGAAAAGAGTCTCCTGCAGTGTGAGTACCAGTGAGGTCTCTCTGGGTGCAGAGGAAGGCCTCAGGGGGCCATACTGCTAGCTACTGCAGTCACTAAGAAACAACGAGTGGTCCACAATGCAGGACCTGGCACGTCTGGCGATCAGCTGGGCAGGCAACCTGGGGTCTGAACTCAGGAAGGTATGGCTTTGGTATGGGAAGAAACAACAGACAGGTGCCCACCCAGAGAAACACCCAACCTGGACACATGTCCATCTCTTAGGCTTCCCAACATTTGGTCAAAGGGAAGACTAACTGATTTTGGCTTCATGTCAATCTTGATGTATTAAGGGATGGGAAGGTCTATTTTCCTTTGGGAAAATACAAATCACATTTCTGTCTTTGACTCTGGCCATTCATGCACACAGTACTGCTCTCACCATAGTTGCTATTAGTAGCGATGACAGTGATAATAGTGAAGGCAGTCAAAGTCTCACAGGGGTACAGAGTCACTTCCTGTGAGCCAGGACTGAGTTTCTGTCTTCAGGTGACCCTCTGTGTAGTGGCTGTGGTGCCCTCCTTCTGCCACTTTACCTCTGCAGGGTATCTTCAGTTTTATCAGTTGGATGCCATTGGGCAGAATTCAGAGGAAACACCTCACAGAATTTCCCTGGCCGGAATGCAAAGTGTCTGCTCGGGCTGCCCACCACAGAGCAATGGTGCTTGGGACGGGAAAGCAGAGGTGCTTTTCCTCCTGGGCATACTGGCTGCCCCTTCTCTGACCCATGCTACTCATTTTTCTCTGGTCTGTCTCTCCCATGGTACTGACAAGGACAATAGAAGTCTGTCTGTCTACCTCGTGAGGTCTGCGGCCTTGGTGACTCTGGGACCTGAGTTGTCAAGTCTCACTTGTGTCAAAGATACTGAGAGATCAGCGTTTCTCCAAGAGAAGATGCCAGCCCCGGCAGACAGGATGTTTCAAGCTGAAACCGGATGCCAGCACATTGGCAGCTGCCCTGATGAGACACTGGACTCCCGGGGCGTTTGAGGCCAGGAAGCAGGGGCTCCCCCTGAGTCAAAGATAAGCAATACCTAGAGTAGCTGCAGATGAGAGCCTTTGGGCCAAGATAGTGAAAGGATGGCTTGGGTGAACTGGCAGCCTCACCTTCTTCTCCTGTCTCTGAAGGTCATACAATAAGGTGCCCACTTTCTGCCTACCCCCACGTAAGACAGGAAATAGGCAGGCTTGCCAGCCATCTTGGTAGAATTAACATTCAGTTTGTTATGGTCATAAACCACGTCACCCTTCCCAGACCCTTTTCATCCCTTGTCATGACATCCTTGAGGCCATCACATTTATTTAGTGTCCTTTGAGGCTACCCAGGCCTCGTGTGCTGACAGGAAAGGGACAGGGACAAGGCTGGCTGTTGTGGGCACAGCCCTGCCTGCTCAGCATGTGCCAGCCACATGGCATTGGCCTGTGTTATGATCCGGGTCTCAGCTTCCTGACGGCTCCTGGCTCTGTGGGTCTGCATGGTTGTAAACTGGTTCCCAAGACCCTTCAGAAGAGCCCAAGGGGGTCTTTAAGGTCTTATATTAAACAGACTCACACTAACTTTTCTTTCCCTCAGATTCTCAAGACTTTCACAAGCCTAGAGTGAACGAGGATGTGGGTCATACGATCTTGTTTCTGTGCAGAAATCCCCCCTCTCTGAACTTCAGACACAGGAATCGCCCATGGAGACATCAGTGTTTTGCAACCTCCCCTCGGAGATACCACTCCTTTGGGTTACCTCATGCTTGTTACTTGAAGGCTGCTTGATAAGTTTCTCCTTGAATATGGTCCAGGAAATATTGCTCTTTCAGTTCCAGTTCTGATTCCAGCGTCATTGAACAATGAGAAACGCAGGAGCCAGCACATTTCCCTTTCATCTAGGAAACCCAGAGATAAATCCGTCCCTCAGCTGTAGTAACTAACACGTCCCAGGTGCCTTGAGACAGATGGTTCTGCTTCCATTCTTGCTCTTTCCTGAGTTGTGTTCTGTTCTCATTGTTTCCTTTGATCCTTTTGGGAAATAGCAAGGACAAGTTTCCCCTAAATGAATCCATGCACACGAATGCACGTGTAAGCCACAGATGGGGCTCCCCTGTGCCCTCACCTCGGCCCTGCCCTGGGGAGCAGTGTGAGATGGTGCTGCCCATGAACTCCTCAGAATCAGTCCAGGAAGCACAAACGAGATGTGCTGGTGTATAAAGAGCTTGAGTGTGAGGTGGAGTAGGGTCAGTGCTGGAATCAGGGAACAGCAAAGGCCAGAGGGGTTTAGAAAAAGACACTGATTCTGTAGGAGACACAGGATGGGAAGGCTTCCTGGGTGGAAAGGGCCCTCCGGTGGATGGGACAGGATGGGAAGAATGGCGAAGGCAGAGGTTGAGGATGCAGACTTGCTCTGATGGAGGAAATTGTTCCAAAAGGGATTGCAAAGATCAAATGAGTCATCCTTCACATTTGAGAAAAACATTAGGAAGTGAGCTTCATTAGCAGGTAAGATATGGGAAGGAGCCTGTTGGGGCTAAAGATAACATTCTTTCATGGTGCTGTGCACTCTGCAAGTAAGAGGCAGAACTTAGGTTCGGTATGTTCTTTGGTTCACCAACCCTAGGAAGCAGGCAAAGAAGATTGGATTATTTTATGGATTAGGTCACCAGGCTACAGAGCAGTCAAGCAGCTCATTGTAGGTGTCAGCATGTTAAGAGAGAAAAGCGTTTCTCAGTCCCCAGTCGAGGACTATTTCACTACACTGATGGTCAAGTCCAGACACACAGAGGAAGGGGTTCCCAGGGCCATGCTCATGATGCGTACCTTGGAAATAAGGAGTGATGCTTTGTTTTTTCCTTTTTTCTTAGTGGGTGGGTGAGGGTGTCAGTGAAGAGGAAAGGGAGGAGTCCTGAACATGATTTAAGCAACATTTCCCTCACCATCTCTGCAGATGGGTTCCCACGCAGTTCCCTGTTCCTATTCTGTAGCTAAAGAGGGACAAAGAGGGAGTGAGAGACAAGTGGTGATGTTTATCTTTCCAGCTCCAAGCTCTCAGATGCTGGAATCCCCCGGCTGGGGAGGGTGGGTGCGGTCACTTCCCACCATTGCGATGGTGGGAGAAGCAGCAACTCCCACTGGGCAGGGTGCGGAATTTCCTCCTAAATAGGAAATTTATCTCCGGAGTGTGGGGCTGCAGAGGGTCATCAAGGACTTATCTCCAGAAGCAGACAGCAGGGAGGAGCCTGCCTGGTCCTTTGCCCCAGAGGAGATGCACTGGCCCCAAGAGAGAGAAGGGCCAGAGCGGGATAGCACTGTCATCCTTGTGTCAGCGGAGACTCCTTCCAGCCAGACTCCCTAGAGCCCCCAGGCCCGCCCAGCACGCTGGTACTGCTGGGACTGGCCTGGTTCCTGGATCGGGTCCAGAATTTTGGGTTGAATATCTCAGCTCTTAGAAATCATGCTCTTAAACCTCCAAGACTCCCAGGGCTGTGGTGGAAATGAAGCATCTTTTTTCTACTCATGAAACATTCCATTGGGAGGGAAGTTCCAGACCCTCTTCAGAGATGAGGAAGCCAAAGTCCAGAGAGGCTACAGGTACATCAGATCAAGACCAGTGATGCCACTTAATTGTTCTAAATCCTTATTTGAAAAAAAAAAAAAGTCCACGGTTTTTAAAACTTAAAAGTTGTAAACCCCTCTAATACTGTCTTTTTTCTCATGTATGTCACATTTTCTTTTCTTTTTTTTCTTCTTTTTTTGGTACTGGGGATTGAACTCACAACCTCGCTCTTGCCAGGCAGGCACTTATGCCACTGAGCTAAATCCCCAGCCCTGTCACATTTTCAAGTTGTAAGATTTTGATTTGTATAGGTGATAAACGTCTCTTCATTTGTTTTGAAATCTATAAATGCGGATGATCTTTGCCTCTCAAAAATACGCATATTAAATAAGACGAGAGCATTTCAAGCACTTTGCCAATGTCCAGTGAAGGTTAACATAAGAAAATAAACCTTCCTTTTTTGCTGTAATGTTGGTTACAAAACTCAGGACCTGGCAAATGCTGGGCAAATGCTCTACCACCAAGCTACCCTTCAGCCCTGAATGCTCCCTTTTTAACTATTTCTACCTTCTCTGCTTGCCTGCACTCCAGATTTTTTGTGTCGTGTGAGATTTTTGATTTTAGAGCTTTTTATTTTTACGTATTTTTTTCCCCAAGAATTATTTGCCATCCTCATGATCCTGTCACCATATTCATGATAATTATCTCACTCTACTTCTGTTTAAATTTTTAGGGCTGTTTCTCATTTGTTTTATAACACAGTCTTCCTGTCCTTGAGTTCTTTACTTTGACTTACAGCTTAGTTGTATAACATTTAAAAGGAAATGTACATGAAAGGCATACCGAGAACTTACATACACCTCCGGGTGTCTTTCTGTTGCTTTACATCACAAACAATGCATGACTTCTTAAGTTTTGAATTCTTCCTTTGCAAATTTTTCCCCATCCTAGTTGTACTGATCTGCTGGATA
>RJWM01040349.1:0-15555 GCA_004363535.1 Dasyprocta punctata
GGGATTGTGATGCCTCCTGCCTTCCCTTTGTTGCCCATAATTGCCTTTGCTATTCTAGGTCTTTTCTGGTTCCAGATGAATTTCAGGAATGCTTTCTCTAGTTCTGTGAGGTAGGCAACTAGTATTTTGATTGGGATTGCATTAAATCTGTATAATAATTTTGGGAGAATGGCCATTTTCACGATGTTTGTTCTTCCTATCCATGAACAGGGAATATCTTTCCATTTTCTGAAATCTTCGATTTCCTTCTTTAGAGTAATGTAATTTTCACTATATAGATCTTTTACTTCCTTTGTTACATTGATTCCTAAGTATATCATTTTTTGGGATGTTATAGTGAAGGGTGTGGTTTCCCTTGTTTCTCTCTCAGTGACTTTGTTGTTTGTGTACAGGAATGCTATTGATTTTTGAGTGTTCACCTTGTATCCAGCTACATTACTGAATTTGGTTACTACTTCTAGAAGTCTTCTAATGGATATTTGGGGGTCTTCTATGTAGAGTATCATATCATCTGCAAATAATGATAATTTCACTTCTTCCTTTCCTATCCTTATTCCCTTTATTTCTTTCTCTTGTCTAATTGCTCTGGCTAGTATTTCCAGAGCTATATTGAATAGGAGTAGTGATAATGGACATCCTTGTCTTGTTCCTGATTTTAGGTTGAAAGTTTCCAGTTTTTCTCCATTTAGTAAGATGTTGGCTGTTGATTTATGATATATGGCTTTTATCAGGTTGAGGTAGAGACCATCTATTCTGATTTTCTGTAGGGTTTTTATCATGAGTCGGTGTTGGATTTTGTCAAAAGCTTTTTCTGCATCTATTGAGATGATCATGTGGTTCTTGTCCTTGGCCCTGTTGATATGGTGTATTACATGTATTGATTTCCGAATGTTGAACCATCCCTGCATTCCTGGGATGAATCCCACTTGATCATGGTGTATAATCTTTCTGATAATTTGCTGTATTCTATTTGCCAGTATTTTATTGAGGATTTTTGCATCTATGTTCATTAGGGAGATTGGTCTGTAATTTTCATTTTTGGTTGGGTCTTTCTCTAGTTTTGGTATTAGGGTAATACTAGTTTCCAGGAACGAGTTAGGGAGACTTACTTCCCTTTCAATTTCATTGAAGAGTTTGAGGAGTGTTGGCATTAAGTCTTCCCTGAATTTCTTATAGAATTCAGCAGTGAGGCTTCCTCCAAGATGGCCACCCAGATGACACCGTGACAGGGAGGCTCCCTGAATATACCATCAAAATGCTGGAATATAAACTAATATAATAACAGAAGGAAAAAAGAGGGAGATGGGTCCTCTGGACCCAAGAAGAATCTAAAACGAGAACTGTAGCCCACAGAAAGAGTAAAAGAATGAAATAAAGGCAGAGACCAGAAGCACCTCTGTCTGGAGCGGAATCCAATCAGCGCTGCTACCCGAGCCGAGAAGGTACGATCCTGGTGCTCTTGATACGCGCTGGAGTTGCCGGTAGAGTTGCTGCGGTGTGGCAGAATGGCGGAATGGCAGAGATGTCGGTCGACCATGGAGCGAGGTGGTCGCGAGCGGGCGAGTGAGTGAACCCGGTGGCCCCCAGCCCCCCACCCCCGAGGGAGAGCGAGGGACAGCCATCTTGAGACCGGAGCTGCACCTAATTAGGCACGATTCCTGGAAGGCCGTGGTGGAAACGGCGCGGTTGCCCTGGGGGTGATAGAGGAGGTTTGGCGCACGGCCCTGTACGATTTACCAGACAGCGGCCCCATCCTCTCACGCACCGCAGTAGACATTCGCGGAGCAGAAACAGGCTTGGGAGAGGCAGTGGACCAACACGGCCTCACGGGCAAGCCCAGGAAAATGCCAAGACAGAAAGGCAGAGGGCGCTCTCTGGATTCCGATACAAGCAGAACCAATTCCGGGGACGCTAATGCT
Source organism: Dasyprocta punctata (assembly GCA_004363535.1). NCBI lineage: Eukaryota > Metazoa > Chordata > Mammalia > Rodentia > Dasyproctidae > Dasyprocta > Dasyprocta punctata. The sequence goes on from RJWM01040349.1 coordinate 1,920, forward strand.
GAAATGCTCGGGAGTCCAAAAATTAAACTCTCAGAGGAGTTGACAACAGAAGTGGGGAGACAACTCCACGAAGCTATGAAAGAAATTAAAGCAGCACTGTTAACCCAACTGAGAATTGAAATGAAACTCATAATCGGGGAATCGCTAAGCGCCTCTAAAGGAAACATAGCAGGAAAGGTGGAGGATGAAAAATCAAAGGAAATTTAGAATGAAACAAATAAAGAATTAGAACGCATTAATCAGATTCAGAGAGATTACCAGGACATCAAAGACTCCAATAAAAGTTGGCAGAACCACTTGAAGGAAACTAAGGATAGACTTTCGTATCTGGAAGAAAGAATGAAAACCTGGGGAAAAGAAAGGAGAGACTTTCTCAAGATAATTAGAAATCTGGAAGTGGCAGTGCAACAGCTGCAAGACAACCCAAGGAAACATAACTTACGAATAAAAGGTGTGAGTGAAAAAGCAGGGGTCAATACAAACCAAATTAAAAGACTATTTACAGAAATAATTTCAGAAAACTTCCCAAGCATGACAACAGGAAGAGACTTTCAGATAACTGAAGCATATAGAACTCCAGCTAAACTTGACCAAAACAGGCCTACACCCAGACATATAATAATCAAGATTCCAGAAATCCAGCACAAAAACATGATATTAAAAGCTATTAGAGAAAAGAGACAGATTACCTACAAAGGAAGGCCCATCAGAATCACGACAGACTTCTCAATACAAATCATCAGGTCAAGAAGAGCTTGGAATGAAGTATTGCAAGCCCTGAAGGAAAATAACTTTCAACCCAGATTAATGTACCCTACAAAATTATCTTTTAAAATCAACGGAGAAACAAGATACTTCCACAACAAAGAACAACTAAAAGAATTTATGACAATGGAGCCAACTCTACAGAGAATACTGAAGGACATTCTAGTGAGAGATAAAGAAGTCCACTGCTCCAGAAAAAGCGACAGAGAGATACCACCAAGCAGGGCAGACAAATGAATAATCCATTAACGGGATTTAAGTCAAGTATTGTTTTCAATGAGCTGTTTAGTTTATTCCTATTCAACCTCGACCGGCCTATCTTCATCATAAATGATGGCAAAGACAGCTATTGTAAAGATAGCAAAATTTATAAGGGTAGCCTTCAGTGATATATGATCACCCTGCTTCAAAACCAGGTATTACTTTCACTGCTCTGTTCAGAGGGATTTTAACCTATTTTAGTATGATTATGTTACAACAGATGATATAGGCATCTGCCTTGAAACTAACATGAGGCATCATAGAAATCAACGCTACATTACTATGTATTCCCCCCATTATCTTATCTGTTACTGGTTTTTCAATACTATCTCGTTTGACTATATTTGGCCAATTGGTAAGGACATTTAGTTAGAAGACAATAAGAGGTACTACAAGGGGAACCGAGGAAGGGAGGTATGAAAAAAAAAAGACATAGTTTTATATAAGGGTATCCCTAAGATAGTTTAAAAGTCTATACTACTAAATGCATTAACTGGCCAGAGAGAACAGTTGATATTCATAAGACCAGATCAATCCTACATGTCTTTACCTGTCAATCTGAACAGCCCCCTTAAAGGTAACAATATACAATGTTGCAACCACTGTAAAATTCCAACCATCTACAGTATTAAACCTACAATTTTACAGTATTGCATAGGTTGTTGTTGTTTGCTGATCTCTTTAGTTTTTTGTTTCTTTTATGTATGATCATACTTTTATGCTTTATTGGTTTCACTCTGAACTATTTCGCTTGGTTATATTAGATCTGATCTTATGGGTAGTTATTTCAATGATAACAAGAGGTATTCTAAGAGGAAAAGAAGGAAGGAAGAGAAAAGGAAAAAGACATAAATTTATAAATATTCATAAATAAGACAGTTAAAAAAAACCGTATTGCTAAATAAATAGCTATTGAAAAAGAAAAGTTAATATACCTGAATTGATGAATCTTACATGTCTATATCTGTCAATATCCCCAACCCCTAGGAAGGTAACGATATGCAATATTGTAACTACTGCCAAACTTCAATGACCTCAGTGTGTAAACCTACAATGTTATCGTATCAGATCTGTTGTTGTTGTTTGTCTGTCTTTTTTGACTTTTATTTCTAGCTTCTGTATCTATTTTCTCTTAAATAAAAAATAAATAAATAAAATAAAATAAAATAAAGAATTCAGCAGTGAATCCATCAGGGCCCAGGCTTTCTTTGTTGGTAGGGTCCTAATTACATTTTCAATTTCATTAGCTGAAATTGGGTTATTCAGTAGCTTTATGTCTTCTTGATTGAGCTTTGGTAATTCATCGGTTTCTAGAAATCTGTCCATTTCTCCTGTGTTATTGAATCTATGTGAGTAAAGGTTTTCAACGTAGGTCTTCTTTGGGCTTTGGACTTGACTTGCTCTTCACTTTCTAGAAGTTTGAGGTGCAGCATTAGGTTGTTTATATGTGTTCTTTCCATTTTTCTGATATGGGAGTTTAGTGCTATAAATTTCCCTCTGAGGACTGCTTTCATTGTGTCCCACAGGTTTCAGTAATTTGTATTTACATTTTTATTCAATTGTAGATATTGTTTAATTTCTTCTTTAACTTCTTCTGTGACCCATTGATTGTTTAGGAGAGTATTGTTTAATTTCCATGTGTTTATGGGGTTCTTGTAGGTTTTTTTGTCATTCATTTCCAATTTTACTGCACTATGGTCAGATAATATACATGGAATTATTTCAGTTCCTTTGCATTTACTTAAGCATGTTTTGTGGGCCAGTATATGATCTATTTTAGAGAATGACCCATGTGCAGCTGAGAAGAATGTGTATTCTGATGTTGATGGGTGAAATACTCGGTATACATCTACTAGGTCCATTTGTTCACAAGTTTGATTCAGTTCTATTATTTCTTTGCTGATTTTTTGTTTGGTTGTTCTGTCTCTCTGTGACAGTGGGGTGTTAATGTCCCCTGTTATAACTGTATTATTATTTATTTGGTTTCTCATGTCTATTAAGAATTGTCTTATATAGTTGGGTGCTCCCATATTTGGTGCATATATATTTATGATCGTAATCTCTTCCTCTTGAAGTTTTCCCCTAATGAAGTATGTAGTGACCTTCTTTATCTCTTTTGATCATTTTTGGTTTGAAGTTCACATTGTCTGCAAACATAATAGCTACTCCTGCTATTTTCTGGGTTCCTGTTGCATGGAGTATTCTTTTCCAGCCTTTGATTTTTAGTCTGTGAATTTCCTTTTGAGTGAAATGTGTTTCTTGTACACAGCATATTGCTGGGTTTTGTTTCTTAACCCACTCTGCTAGTCTGTTTCTTTTTATTGGTGAGTTGAGACCATTTACGTTGATTGATATAACTGATACGTACTGGCTCATCCCTGTCATGATATCTTTCTGTTGTTGGTTTTCTACACTTTCTGTTTAATGATTTGCCCTGCTTAGTGGTTTCCTTTTATTGTTGTTCTTAAGATTGTAACTGTCTTTGTCTTTTTCTAGAGTGTCTTTCAGTACTCTTTGTAGTGTTGGTTTGGTGGCCATAAATTTCTTCAGTTCTTCTTTGGCATGAAAGTGTCTTATTTCTCCATCAATTTTTAAGGATAGTTTTGCAGGGTACATCAATCTGGGTTGAAAGTTGTTTTCTTTCAGGATTTGAAGTACTTCACTCCAAGCTCTTCTTAACTTAAAGGTTTGTGTTGAGAAGTCTGCCGTGATTCTCATAGGCTTTCCTTCATAGGTGATCTGTTTCTTTTCTCTGACAGCTTTTAGTATTTTGTTTTTGTGCTGTATTTCTGATACCCTTATTATTATATGTCTGGGTGAAGATTTATTTTGGTTATGGTTAACTGGGGTTCTGTATGCCTCAGTTACTTGTATTTCAGATTCTCTTCCCATGTTTGGAAAGTTTTCTGCTATTATTTCTATGAATAGTCTTCACAGGTTATTAGTATTGACCCCTGCTTTTTCATTTATACCTATTAATCTTGTGTTATTCTCTTGGCATCATTTTGCAGTTGTTGAATTGTTGTTTCTTGGTTCCTTGCTATTTTTAAGAGATCTTTTCTTTCATGGCCATGAGCTCCCATGCTGTCTTCAAGATCTGAGATTCTATCTTCAGCTTCATTCAAGTGGTTTTTCAAACTTTCCATGGAGTTTTTCATTTCCTGCATTTCCCTTTGCATCTGTTTCATGCATTCTGTTTGTGTCTTATGTTGTTCAATCAAAGTTTCGATCATTTTCTTAAGTTCTTCTATTTTTTTATCTTGTTCTTCTTTAGATACACACAACATTTCTTTAATAATGATTCTCATTTCATTTTTTAGCTGAGAGAATATTTCTGATTTGAATTTCTCTATAGCTTCATCAAGCTGTTTCTTTACTGCATTTTGTATCATTTCAGAAAGTCCATTTGTGTGACTCCCACTGTCTTCCACTTCAGTGTCTCTTGGGTTTGTTCTCAGTGGGCTGGGGGACTGAGACTGCCTCTTGGTCTTTTGTTTGGTCATTTTCTTCTAAAACCTATGTGGCTCTGTGTCCTGCAAGGCTGACTGGGCATTCCCCTGGTGGGTCGCGCTGAGTCGTGGGACCCGGTAGAGTTGGATCTTGTGCACAGCAAGTAAGGGCGGCCTCCCGGAGAGTGTGGGTAGAGCCTCCGCCTTACTGGTGGGGGCCAAGGCCTCCCGGACCCAGGCAGCTAGGTGGAGCATACCCTGGAGTGTGGCGCTACCCAGACCCTGAGTCTGGCTGCAAGGAGTTCAGAGCTTCTGGAGTGCCAGGCAAGCCTGGGCAAGTCCCAGGCCTACAGTGCCGGGGCCTTGCTCCTGGCTGCATGGGCCCACAACCTCTAGGACCTGCCACGTCGGCCGTTCCACTGAACAATGGAGCTCGTGCACACCCTGTGCTCTGATGGGCAGAGCCCAAGCTCTCCAAGGGCCTGCAGCTACACTGGCCAGTCCCTGATGAGCAGCTCTGGGGACCTGGGCTGGGTTGGGCTTAGTACCTCTGCGTCCTGCAAGGATAGCCAGGCATTCCCCTGGTGGGTTGTGCTGAGTTGCAGGACCAGGTAGAGCTGAATCCTGTGCCAGTTAGTGAGGGTGCACTCCCGGAGTGTGCTGGTGGAGCCTCTGCCTTACTCGGTCAGTCTCCTGGATTTTGGTGTTGTCTGTTGTGATTTTACTTTTTCATTTCTAGTTGCATTGATTTGCATCTTTTCTTTCCATCTTGTGGTAAGGTTTCATGCATTTCATTTGTTCTTTCAAAGAAGCATTTCTTTGATTTATTGATTCTTTAAGTCTCCATTTCACTGATTTCTACACTTAACCTTTATTACCTCCCTTCCTTGTATTAACTTTAGATTTGGATTGTTGTGTGATTAGGTTACTTATTTGGGCCTGCTCTGTTTTTGTGATATGAGCATTCACAGCTATAAACTTTTCTGTTAGAACTGCTTTCATTGCATCCCATAAGTTCTAGTGTGTTTTACTGGCATTGTTCTTCAATTCTATGAACTGTCTTATTTCTTCCTTGATTTCTTCTGTGACCCAGAGTATATTGTTTAATTTCCATATGTTTGTGTATTTTTGTGATTATTTGTGCCATTGAGCACCAGTTGCCTTGCACTATGATCTGATAATATGCATAGTATAATTTCACTATCTTTGCATTTACTTATGCATGCTTTATTGGGATTATATGTGGTCTATTTTAGGGAAAGTTCAATGTACTATTGAGAAGAATGTGTTGTTTCTGAGTGGAGCACTCTGTAGATATCTATTAAATCCATTTGTTTGAAGGTCTGATTCAATTCTGACATTTCTTTGTTAACTTCTTGTCTAGTGGAGCTATTTGTGATAAAGTGGTATTGATGTCTCCTGCTATAATTGCAATGATACTATCTTTTTTATGTTTAGTAGTGTTTGTTTTTATGAAGTCGGGTGTGCAATTGGTTTGGTACATATGTTTATAACTGTTATTGCTTTCTGTTGAACTTTTCCCTTAACTAATATACAGTGACCTTCTTTGTTTTTTCTGATCAGTTTTAACTGAAGTCCACATTGTCTGATAGTAGCATAGCTACCCTTGCTTCTTGTCAGGTTCCTGTTGCATGAAATACTGTTTTCCATCCTTCTGTTTTTAGTCTGTGAATTTCTTTTTGAGTTTAATGCATTTCTTGTATACAACATACCATCAGATTTTGCTTCTTCATCCATTCTGCCAGTATGTGTCTTTTGGTTGGGGAATTGAGACCATCCACATCAAGAGTTATTACTGTAGATATTGACTTATTCCTGTTGTCATATTATTTTGCTGTTCCTGATTTCCTTTCCCTTTTACTTAATTGCTCATCCTACCTTGTGCATTCATTCTGTGTAACTTTTTGACATTGTTAGCTTCATTGTCTCTTTCTAGAATATCCTTGAGAATTTTTTTGGAGTCCTGGTTTGGTGGTCATGCATTCCAAGTAGTTTTATCATGGAGCTATCTTATTTTTCCACCAATTTTGAAAGATAGTTTTGTAAGATGTATCAGTCTGGGTTGGAAGTTGTTCTCTTTTAGGGTTTGAAAGACTTTACTTCAAGCTCTCCTGGCCTTTATGGTTTGTATTAGAAGTCTGCTGTAGTTCTAAAGTGCTTTCCTTTTAAGTAACTTACTGCTGTTCTCTAACAACTTTTTAGATTTTGTTCTTGTGTTGGATTTGGGGATTTTTACTGTGATGTGTTATGAAATGGTTCTTTCCTAATTGTTGCTCTTTGGGGATTCTGAATGCCTCATTTATCTGTAAGTTAAGGTCTTTTCTCATATTTGGAATGTTTTCTGCTATTACTTCTGTAAACAGGATTTTTTTACGTCATTTGTGCTGTCTTCTGATTTTTCACTAATTCCAGTTCATCCTAGATTGGTCTTCTTTGCATAATCTAGCGTCTGTTGGACCCATGTTTCATGTTCTCTTGTTGCTTTTAAGGTATCTCTTCAATTATTTATCACTGACCACAGCCCTGTTTTCTAGTTCTGACACTGTGTCTTCATATTGGTTGGTTCTGCTGCCCATACTTTCAAAAGAATTTTTAATCTCCTGAATGTCTGTTTGGCATCTTTTCATGGACTCTTAATGCTTTTTTATGCTGGACATTCATATTGTGCATTGCTTTTTTTAGCTCAGCTAGCTTTTTATTGCTGTCTTCTGTAGATTCACTGATCACTTTGTTTATTAGGATGATTATCTGTTTAGTTATATCTTCTTTGAATTCACCAAGCACCATATTAATCTATTTTTGTTACCTCCTCTGTTATCCTTTCAGATATTTCAGCTGTGTGACTTTCGATTTTCTCTCCTTTGATGCCCTCTTCATTGGTTTTGGGGGAGTTGAGAGTTTAGGGAGGCATTCTGTTTCTTTCTTTCTTTCTTTCTTTCTTTCTTTCTTTCTTTCTTTCTTTCTTTCCTGTTCGTTTTCTCTGCTAAGGCTTCCAGGCTGATTATAACTGAAGACTTTGTTTCATGTACTGAGACCTCTTTAGTTAGTGTCTGCTTTTCAGCTACACACTCTGAGCATCATTAACTGTAGGCCTTTGCCTCTGTCCCAAGATCCCCTTGCCTCTGTTTGGGAGGGGAGGCTGCAGTGTACTTGGCCCAGTACCCAGTTGTCTTGATAGCCACAACTATGACACCCATGGTACTAAAATCAGGAATGGTAATGTCAAAGATAGACTTGATACTGACATTCCTTAATAACCAATAATGTACCATCCTTAACCACAGGAAAGAGATCTATGATTATGTGTAAACAGTAAGACAGATCAAATATTGACATATAACAAATGTATACTAAATGGAACAACTTAACCTCCACTGACAATAAAACAGTATTCAACAGTAATAGCATACAGTTAACTATCTATAGATTTGTAAAGTTTAATGGTTTTACTAGTAAGGATAGAGGGTGTGAGGAATGGAATGGGAGCATGAAAAAAGTAAAATTTGAAAATTTAAGCCATGGAAGATCGAAGGAGATGGTAAAAAAATGAAATAAAAAATCCTATTAAGGAATAAAAGGAAATTGATAGTATTAGACAAAAGCAAAAAGACAAAAAGATAAAGAAGAGAGAAAATATAAAGGAAAAAAAGGAAGAAAAACTAAGGGAAAAATTAAAAGGGTGAAAAAAGCAAGGGGGGGGGAAGGCCAAAACAAAAAAGAAAACAGGATTTTTAAAAAATTCCCAAATACCAAACACTATGTAAATAAAATAAAATTAAATTAAATTGATTTAATTTAATTTAATTTTAAAAATAAAGGAGAAAAAAGGGATCAAAAGTTTTTTCCTCCGTGTTTTCAAATGAGTGATTCCCTTCCAGCAACTGCAGTCTTGGAATCCAGGCAGTCACTGTCCTATCTTTCCAGTTTTAGAGTCTGTGAATTTGTAAGATGCCCCTCATTCTCAAAAAGCCCCTGCATCTGTAAACCCTAGACCATGGCAACTGTCCAAGGCAAGGCACACCACTGCTCACATTGGGAAACAGTGATAAAATCAGACCGCTGGGCTCTGCTGGATATGGGCAGAAAGGCAGGGGCTCTAGCAGTCTGCTGGACTCAATGCCATCACCTTCAGAAACAGCCACATCTGAAAGCCACACCTGTCAGGCCCGGCCTCCCCGCATAGAGTGCAGGGCCCCATGTCCTTCCTAGCCTGAGCTTGAACTTCTCATGGGATCTATGTCCAGCCCTCATACACTCCATATCTGTCTCCCGTGGCTGCCTCTTACCCAGGCACTGTGTGTTAGGGTAACACTGAACATCCTGGAGTAGAGCTGTGGTGCAGGTGTTCTGTAGTTCAGTCCCACGCAATGGACCTCTTCCCAATATGGTGCCTCCTTACACTCGCTCTGGCAGTACAGTGGGCTGTGCACTGGATTTCTTCGCCAACTCTAATCTCTGTGATGAATTCACTCTCAAAGTAAAACATCACAGTTTTTGCAGTTTTTAACAGCCATGGACTTTCCTTGGGGCCAGCACTGCTGGTCACCCGTTATTTCTTCCTAAAGCTGCCTACTCTTCAAGGTTTACCGTCTCTCCTAGGGCATTGGCTTCAGCCACAATCAGGTTGTTTGGTAGATGGTCTTCTCTGTAGTCCTGTGCTGAGGGGAACCGAAGTGCAGGGCTGGCCAGGAGCTGGCAGCTTGTCACAGCCAGGGTGGACACACAGCCAGGGTGGACACAGCCAGTTTGACACACTTTGCAGGGTGGCAGGGGCAGCTGCAGTGCTCCTCCTGTTTCACTTCAGTAGGCCTCGTTCCTTATTTATCCCAGCAAAAATCCTGGGTAACAAGTGATCCTGTATCCAAGAACCACATCTAACACTGAATATTGCCTAAGAATAATCAGCAATGTTACAAAAGGAAAATGACCATCTTTAGCATTTTAAATTCAAACTTCTACCATCCAAGAATAATTTTAACTTGAAATAATTGAGCAGCCTGGTGTGTTGGAACACAACTGTAATCCTATCTCTCTGGGAGGCTGAGGCAGGAGTATCAAAAGTTCAAGGCTAGCCTGGGCAGCTCAGTGACTTAGTGAGACCCTTCCTCAAAAAAAAAAATAAAGTTTCAGTGGTCTGGGGATGTAGTTCAGCATGAAGGCTCTGGGCTCAATACTCAGTACCGATAGATAGATAAATACATACATACATACTGAGTGACAGAAACATTAGAACAAATCCGTAATGACAATTAGCACTTGGAGGCAATGGTCCCTCCTTGCCTGCTAAATAATGCACAGTTTCATCAGTGCATAGTTCTCTTGCTCTGGGCTATTTTGTTCACGCAATTAAGTAAATAAGGATTATTAGTGGGGTTAGAGTCCCTAGGGAATTATATTTTAGCAGGAAGAATTACTGGAAATAATTAAAATATCCTCCTTTTATTTAGCTGGATAAGAGTTTATAATATTAACACAGAGGAATAAGTGTGCATGCTCATGGGTAGGTGCTGTCCGTAGATTGTATTGGCTAACAGGGAAGCATCCCAGCAGGCCCTGGAGAGTGACATAAAGGGAGTGAAGGTTTGTGTCACGTGTGTTCATTTTTACATTTCGGTGCAAATTATTGAATCCAGTAGAAAATAAGCTCAATGGCATTGGCTTTCTTTTGTTCGAGTGTTGTGTTCTTTCAAATTTTACCTATTTCCCTGATGGGTAGAAGTAGTCTTCGTCGGGTAACTAACGCCATGCAGGCGGTCTTTCTTCTCCCACTGGCTGGCGAGTGCGATGGGGCCGGTTTGCTGTTTCTCTCTGGTTCTCACGTGGCCCCTGCCGCCCCTCTGTCCTTGCAGCATGGCGGACCTGCAGCGTCTGGTGGAGAGACTGGAGCACGCCGTCTGCCGGCTGGAGCAGCTGTCTGCGGAGTCGCACCAGCCTCCTGGTGGCTTCGGGGAGGTTAACGGTGTCAACGGAGGTAGGACCACGCTGCTGTCATCACGCGTGTCTCTGAGGGTCACTTAGCTTCGTCCTCGTTGTATAGTTTTCCACAACATCTCCACCTGCTTCCAGCTTTTCCACAACATTAACCAGGGGCAGGAGGTTTCTGAAAAGGAGAAAGAACAGCTCAGCTTTCTTTTCCTTGTAAATATGTACACATTTTATGCACCGATTTAAAAAAGTACAAATTTTCATTCCACAGCTCACAAAAATCACCAACCTCTGCCTCCCTTAAGAACAAATAAGCAAAGTTTATTTATTTTTGTCTTTTTGAGACAGGGTCTCACTATGCAGATCTGGCTGACCTTGAGCTCACTTTGTAGCCCAGGCTGGTCTCAAACTCCCAGTTATTCTCCTGCCTCAACCTCCTGAGTGCTAGAATTACAGCTGTGTACCACCACGCCTGGCTCGAAAAATACTTTCTTTAAAAGTATTTTTTTTATGGCAGACTCTCCAAGTTACCTACAATAACTTTTCCTTCTTGCCTAAGGTTGCAGTTTAACAAATAAAAATCAGGCCAACAGTCACATTTGAATTTCAGATAAAGAACAATTAGGGGTCTGGGGTTTGAGTTTTTGTTGTGTTTTAATGTGTCCCGAATGCTACGTGGGCTCTGCTGCATGGCACACATACTAAAAATTGATTCCTCGCTTACCTGAAATTCAAATTCAACTGGGCGATCTGTATTTAATATGGTGACTATTTTTGGCCCACATTGGTCTCCTTATCTGACCTGTTTTGAATCCGGTTAAGACTTTTTTTGGCGGAGATGTCTGCTGAGAAAACCTTGAGGAAAAGGAGACTTCAGAATCCTTTTCCTTGGGAAAGACCTACATGATTCTTACTGGGCACGTTTGGAGCTGTGCCTTAGACCCCGTGCCACGGGACAGAAATTACTGTGTGAGCACAAATGTGCTGGCTGGGTCTTTCCCCCCCGAACATAATGGAAATTAAAATGCTTTGAATGAATTGAAAGGCAGTGTTGTTTAGAGAAACATTGCCAGGGCCCCTGTAAGTATTTTCCGCAGTGACTGTGACACATCTATGATTTCATTTTAAGCCTCTTTTCATTAACTGTACAGCTGGTATATGGACTCGTAAACCTTATTTGTAAGAAAATATTTTCCTTTTCTTTTCAGTAACTTGGTTTCATTATGCCACTGGCATCAAGTGATTACAGACATTTCTGAAAGATTGCTGACCAAAACTGTAAAGCCTGTCAATACACAAAAAAAGTTAAAATCCAGCTGCCTAACAAATTGTATCATATTGTTGAGTAAATAAAAATCCATGAATATAAATTTGAACCTCAAATATTCAGAAGGGTAATAAACGGAACTTTTTATTATCTTTATTAAAGAAGATTTTTTTTCTGGGAAAATTAGTAGGCTAAGTAAAATTGGAAGACATGTAATTAAATTATTTTATATTTAAACAAATATTTCTAATACAGCAAATCATTTCAAAGCAAAAGTCTAAGACCACTCAGCTGGCAGTTTATTATCCTCCCTTAAATGAAGTAGGGTAATTAGTAAATAGGATCATTTATTTGTAAACTATCTGAATGATACCCATCTTTAAAATATCTGTACTAATTCTAAGCAACATTATTTCCGTTTCTTCTTAATTAATAACTTTTGGTAGATTTCTAAATTCCATTTTGACAAATCCTTAAGAACAGCCTTTCACCTTAAATATAAACATCATCATTACTATGATGTGTAACTAAAATTAATTTCTCTTACTTTAAAAGAAGCTTTTAGAGGTAACACAGCCCATTAAAATGCATAGTGCACATAGATCAAAAAAATACAATTTTATGATGTGGGGGATCCCACCACCCCCCAACAATCAGGTAAGTTCAGCCCAACAGTGGAAGAAATAATTCTTCATTCTTGCCAAGTAACAAGCACTGTGTTAGGAGATCTCAGATGAATTATACACAACCCTAATCCTCCTGAATCTTTGGTCTAGAAGCATTACTATTCAGAGCCACAAATGCTTTGATTAAGAGGTGCTCAAAGGATGCTGGCTGGCTGGGGAAAGGACGAATCATTCATTAAAGGCTGCCCGGAGGAGGTTAGCTAAGAACAGTGATGAAAAGAAATTGGGAAATATTCCTTTTTATCACTCTACTTTCTACTATGTAGAGGCCTCTGCCACATTTCTAAAGCTTTCTCCCACTTTAACTAGTCAAGAGAGACCTCTCCGGCCTCTCCTATAGCAATGAGTAGGTTTGTTTGTCTGTTTCTATAAGGGCCCGCAAGGGATCTTTGGGCTTGTGTCCTGTTGCAAAGTTAGCACACACTGCATTTGAAGTTTAGGATAACTTGGCTTCAATTGTCTGATAGAATCAGAGGGCTGTAAATAACTGTTTCTGTCACCTTTGGGCTTGCGGAAATGGGCACACGGGAAAAGAGGAAAGAGAAGGAAGCTTCATCCTACAGTTTTGTGACACTTGGATGATTGTACAATAAAAGAAAGGGAATGCTAAGCTTTGGACTGGATTTTAATAATCTATAGTGCTGAGGCTCTCAATATTAGGGTCATGAAGTCAGGGACACTAATTTTTTTCAGTTAGTTAAAAACCAGAGAAAGAAACACAACACACTGGTTGGGCCATTGTCACTTCAGCTTTGACAGTAGATTGGCAGATCCAAGTTTAGGCGCATGAGTTCAGCAGTGATCCTTATTCCCAACACGGTCACATCTCCTCCCTGTGGGAAGCAAAGAAGGAACAAAACGAGTGAAATCTGGGTCTTCATCTAGAGTTCATTCTACTTTTTGGTTGTCCCTGGGACTCTTGGTAGAGTTGGTGCAGGTGGTTCAGCACCTGGGCAGGTGGGGGTAGAAAGAAAATGCACTGGCTTTGGATGAATCTAGCTCAGTTCAGGTTTCCCGTCTGCCCGTGGTCTGGTCTGTCACTTTGGCCCATCGCCTGCTCTGTTTGTACCTCCATTTCTCCACCTGGCACACTTTGATGGTAGCACTGCCCTCACTTAGCTTGGAGAGAATACAGTGAAAGGATGTGGGTGAAGCAGTGTCTTCCTGGGCTATGGAGAAGCGCTGGGTAAATACTGATTGCTTGATGGAATGGCTTTGTGAAGGAATTGGTCAGAATGACAAAGATTATAGTGAACAACCAC
>RJWM01040350.1:0-15555 GCA_004363535.1 Dasyprocta punctata
GAGTGCTGGGATTACAGGCATGTGCCACCATGCCCGGCTATGAATTTTAAAATTCAGATTCACATAGGAGCAAGGGGAAGCAAGACAAAATAAGACCCCTGAGATCTCTTAACTCTCCCCAGGCAGAACAAGGGGTCACAAAGTGAGAGGAAAGCAAATACCAGGCAGTGGAATGTAGGGAGCCTTGAAGCTGGAAATTGACCACACTTGAGGGAGCTGGCCAGCCTGTCCAAGAACAAAAACCACCTGGGGCAAGCCACAGAAACAAGTGACTCCAGGCCCCAAAACATCAAGCCCTTAGGTGGTTTTGCATGCGGATTACTAGGCAACAGGATATCATATGACATTAAGTTGCTAAATGTATAAACAAACACTCCCACAGTGAGGGGGCAGTTCTTTCCTCCCATCCTGAGAGTTAGAGCTCCACCTGACTCCAATTTTTGTCTTTTCTTTATTTTCTCATTCTCTTGTGGTCCTTCACCACAGGAACCTTAAGTACCTAATGGGTCATGGCAGTAGAACTCTACAAAAATTTTATAGAAGAGATGAAGAAATTTGATGAGTTCAAAGAAGAGCTGAACCAAAAGTTCATCACAATTTTATGCAATATGCCTGTGGCTAATTTGGGGGACATACATTAAAAAACTGGAGGACCTAACCAACACTGTTCAAAACTTGAATGATAGATTCAATGAGGATATAGAATCCTCAAAAAGATATGAGACAGAAGTGCCTGAAATAAAGTGAATGCATACAATTCCCAAATTACAGAAATCACCAATGAGAAGAAAGTGTCTTAAATTGAGGACAGACTAGTGAATTATGATGAATCACTCAAAGTGAATAAGAGAACAAGAAAAGATTATCTGGCACTATTATACAACAATAAGAAGACCAAACTGAGGCTAATTGGAGGTAGAGAAAAACTATGAGATGACACAGATGAGTTTACACATATCATAAAAAAAACCCAATATAAAGAGTTTAAAATACAAATAAGTGATAGTTACAGAATACCAACCAAATATGATCAAAAGTAAACTCACTAAGGCATATCCTTATTAAATTATCAGGTATCAATTAAAAACACAGAATTTACAGGCAGTCAGAGAAAAACAAAAAATTCACATACATAAGTAAACCAGTTACAATCATAGCAGACTTCTCACCACGAACCCTAAAACCCAGAAAATCTTAGAGTGAAATATGTTAAGCCCTAAAACCAAATAAATTCCAACCCAGATTAACTAATTCAGGGAATCTATCCTTTAAAACAGGTGGAGAAATAGGGAATTTTTGAGAAAAATATGAGCCCAAAACTTATATGAGTGTCAAATCAGCACAAGAGGAATTACTTAAGAATATTCTTCACAGAAATAATTAAACCAACACAGCTAAAAGCACATAAGAAATAAAAACTCCAACTAAGGTCAACAGATAAGCAACAACAAAAACATTAGGAAAACAAAAAAAAAGGATTCACCAACAGATAAAGCAATCATAGAAAATAATCAACACACATCAGTAGTATCTCAAAATATTAACAACCTCAACTCCACGCAAAAGACATGAATTAGCAGACAGGATCAAAAAACAGAATACAACAGTCTGTTGCATCAAAACAACTCACCTAATTCAAAAAAGGTACTTATCAACTAAAAATTAAAGAATGGAAAACAGTATTTCATGAAACACAACCCAGAAAATAAACAGATTTAGCAATTCTAATATCAGACATGGTAAGCTTCAAGATAAAACTGATTAGAATAGACAAAAAGTTCACTACATACTACTTAAAGGAACAATCCAAAAAGAAGAGACAACATTGATAAACATATATGCACCAAATACTGGAGCACCTATCTATACGATGAATACTGTTAAATGTAAAGTTCAAATAAACACTAGCACAATTAAAGTAGGGGATTTTAACATGTCTCTTTTGCAAGGAGATAGCTCAACTGAGTGAAAAATCAATAAAGAAATAGAGTTCAACCACACCCTTGAGCATAGGGACTTAATGAACATATACAGAGTATTCCACTCCTCTACAAGAGTATACATTCTTTTCAGCAATAGATTGCATACTAGACCACAAAGCCTGTTTAGGTAAATATAAATAGATTGAAATTTACTTGAGGCATACTATAGAACTACTGTGCAATGAACACAGAAACCAATGACAAAAAACTTTTCAGAAAACACAAAATTCCTGATAAATTAACAACATACCTCTAAGCAACCAGTTGCTACAGAAGAAATCAACAAAGAATTTGAAAAGAATGTGGAATTTAATGAAAATTACATTACAACTCAATGAAACCTCTGGGACACTATAAAAGTAGCTCCAAGAGGAAAATTCATTAAAATCAATGTCCCCGTAAGGAAAAAAGCAAGCCCAAATAAATAACCTTGTGAGAAATCATAGACACTTGAGAAATAACAGCGCCAAACTTAATTTAAGTAGGAAAATTACAAAGATGAGAGCAGAAATGAATGAAATTGTGGGTAAAAGTATTGTAAAAAAGTCAACAAATTTAAGAGCTGGTTCTTTGAAAGAATAAATAAAATATATAAGCTCCTTGCCAGACTTACCAAGGGAAGATGAGAAAAGACTGACATTAATCCAATTATAAAATAAAAATGTGAAATCACAACATATTCAATGGAATACAAAAAGTAGTAACTACTTTGAAAAATTATATTGAACAAATCAGAAAATTTTGAAGAGATGGACAGATTCCTAAACACATACAAACTATCAAAACTAACCCAAGAACACATAAATATTAACAATGAAGAAACAACCCAATAACAAGCAATGGAATTGACACAGTAATAAAGAATCTACCAACTAAAAAAAGTCCAGGTCCTGTTGAATTCACTGCACAATTCTGAAAATCAAAATTTTTAATAATTTTATATATAATTTTTATATCACCAATACTCCTCAAAATCGTGAAAGAAACTGAAAGTAAAGGAGTACTCACAAACTCATTTATGGAAGCAAGTACTCTGATCCCAAAACCAGATAAAGCCTTGACTGAAATAGAAAATTATAAGCCAATCTCCTTAATGAATTTAGATGCAAAATTTGAGGAACAAGATATTAGCAAATAGAATGCAATACATCAACAAAAAGATTATGAATGGAAACAAAGTGAGATGGAAATTATGAAAATAACTCCATTCATAGTAGCTTGAAGAAAAATTTAATACCTAGGTGAATACCTATGAATGAACCTAACCAAGGAAGTGAAAGACTGCAAACAAAATGGTACTCTGAAAAAAGGATATCAAAGAGGAAATCAGAAAATAGAAAATTGTTCCCTGCTCCTGGAAAGGTAGAACCAATATTGTCAAAATCACCATCCTCCCAATACTTTTATACAGATTCAATGTGATCCCAATTAAAATCCCAACAGCATAATTTAATGATCTTTTTTTAATTTAAGAGAAAAAAGGCACATATAAGAGAGACAAAAAGCAAAAGAGACAAACAAATGACTAGAGCAAACACACAACAGTAACATTATAGGTTTACAAAACAGGATGATAGAAATTTGACAATGGTTGCAATATTGCGTATCGTTGTCTTCAAAATGGTTGTTTACATTAACAGATATAGACATGTAAAATTGATCTAATCGTATGAATATCAACTGTTCTTTCTCAATAACTAACATATTCAACAGTGTGTTCTTTTTAGTTATCTTACATATACATATATATAGATTTACACTTTTTTCCTTTTTCCTTCCCTCTTTCCCCCTTTTCCCTTCCCAATTACTTTTGCTCTTTGAGCAGTTTTTACCCTTACACACTGTTTATTGTAGATTTTGGATCATATAAATTTTTTCAGTTTCTTATACTAGGGAGACAATACGGTATTTACACATGTGGATTTGATTTATCTCGCTTATGAGTATGGCCTCAAGTCGCGTCCATTTACTTACAAAAGTCTCAATGTAATCTTTCTTGATAGAGGAGTAGTACTCCATTGTATAAAAAATACCACATCTTTTTTATCCATTCCTTGATTGATGGGCACTTGGGTTGTTTCCAAGATCTGACTATTACAAATTGGGTTGCTATAAACATGGGTGCACAAATATTACTGTGGTATGATGCTTTCAGTTCTTCTGGGAAAATGCCCAGAAGTGGGATAGCTGGGTTGAATGGGAACTCTAATCCTAGCTTCTTGAAGAATCTCCACATAGATTTGCACAGTGGTTGCACCAGTCTACACTCCCACCAACAGTGGAGAGAGTTCCTTTTTCCCCAAAGCCCCTCCAGCATTTGTTATTGGTTGATTTTTTAAACTTGGCCATTCTTTCTGGAGTGAGATGGAATCTCACCGTTGTTTTAATTTGCATTTCCCGAATGACCACTGATGTTGAACATTTTTTCATATATTTATTTGTCATTTGTATTTCTTCCTCTGAGAAGTGTGTATTCATCTCAGATGCCCATTTTTGGATTGGGTCCTTGAATTTTAGGGGCCTGATTTCTTTTAATTCTTTATATGTTTTAGATAGAAGTCCTTTGTCTGATGGACAATTGGCTAAGATATTTTCCCAGTTGGTGGGTTTTCTTCTCACTCTGTTGGAGATTTCCTTTGACATGCAAAAACCTTTTAGTAAGATGAGATCCCAGCTGTTGATTCTGGGAAGTGTTTCCCATGCAATTTGATTTTTGTTCATGAACTCTCCGCCTACTCCTATGTCATCAAGATTTTTACCTACTTTGTCTTCTAGTAAGTTTAGTGTCTCTGTTTTAATATTCAGATCTTTGATCTATTTTGACTTTATTTTAGTGTATGGTGATAGAGATGAATCTAGTTTTAGTTTACAGCATATAGAAAGCCAGTTTTTCCAGCACCATTTGTTAAAGAGGCTATCTTTCTTCCAATGTACATGTTTGGCCCCTTTGTCAAAGATGAGGTGGCTGAGTGTGTTTGTAGTTGTGGCTGTAACTTCTAATCTATTCCATTGAACATTCAGGTCTGTTTTGATTCCAGTACCGTGCTGATTTTATCACAGTGGCTTGGTAGTATAATTTCAAGTCAGGGATTGTGATGCCTCCTGCCTTCCCTTTGTTGCCCAGAATTGCCTTTGCTATTCTAGGTCTTTTCTGGTTCCAGATGAATTTCAGGAATGCTTTCTCTAGCTCTGTGAGGTAGGCAAGTGGTATTTTGATTGGGATTGCATTAAATCTGTGTAATAATTTTAGGAGAATGGCTGTTTTCATGATGTTTGTTCTTCCTATCCATGAACAGGGAATATCTTTCCATTTTCTGAAATCTCCTTTGATTTCCTTCTTCAGAGTAATGTAATTTTCACTGTATAGATCTTTTACTTCCTTTGTTAGATTGATTCCTAAGTATTTCATTTTTTTGGATGTTATAGTGAAGGGTGTGGTTTCCCTTATTTCTGTCAGTGACCTTGTTGTTTGTGTACTGGAATGCTATTGATTTTTGTGTGTTCGCCTTGTATCCAGCAACATTAGTGAATTTGGTTATTACTTCTAAAAGTCTTTTAATGCATTTTTGGGGGTCTTCTATGTAGAGTATCATATCATCTGCGAAGAGTGATAATTTTACTTTTTCTTTTCCTATCCTTATTCCCTTTATTTCTTTCTCTTGTCTAATTGCTCTGGCTAATATTTCCAGAACTATATTGAATAGGAGTGGTGATAATGGACATCCTTGTCTTGTTCCTGATTTTAGGTTCAAAGTTTTCAGTTTTTCTCCATTTAGTAAGATGCTGGCTGTTGGTTTATGATATATGGTTTTTATCAGGTTGAGTTAGAGACCATCTATTCTGATTTTCTGTAGGGTTTTTATCATGAATGGGTGTTGGATTTTGTTGAAAACTTTTTCTGCATCTATTGAGATGATCATGTGGTTCTTGTCCTTGGTCCTGTTGATATGGTGTATTACTTTTATTGATTTCTGTATGTTGAACCACCCCTGTATTCCTGGGATGAATCCCATTTGATCATGGTGTATAATCTTTCTGATAATTTTCTGTATTCTATATGCCAGTATTTTATTGAGGATTTTTACATCTATGTTCATGAGGGAGATTGGCCTGTAATTTTCTTTTTTGGTTGGGTCTTTCTCTGGTTTTGGTACTAGGGTAATACTTGTTTCCAGCAATGAGTTAGGGAGGCTTACTTCCCTTTCAATTTCATTGAAGAGTTTGAAGAGTGTTGGTATTAAGTGTTTCCTAAATTTCTTGTAGAAGTCAGCAGTGAATCCAGCAGGACCTGGGCTTTTCTTTGTTGGTAAGGTTCTAATTACATTTTCTATTTCATTAGCTGAGATTGGGTTATTTAGCAGTTTTACATCTTCGTGATTCAGTTTTGGGAATTCATAGGTTCCTAGGAATCTGTCTATTTCTTCTGTGTTATCGAATCTATGTGAGTAAAGTTTTTCAAAGTAGGTTTTGATAATCTTCTGTATTTCCACAGGGTCAGTAGTAATTTCACCCTTTTCATTTCTTATTGCATGAATATGAGTTTTTTCTTTCCTCTTTTTGATAAGGTTGGCTAGGGGTTTATCAATTTTATTTACTCTTTCAAAGAACCAACTCTTCGATTCATTAATTCTTTGTATGGTTTTCTTAGCTTCAGTTGCATTAATTTCTGCTCTGATCTTGATAATTTCCTCCCTTCTTTGGGCTTTGGACTTAACTTGTTCTTCTTTCTCTAGAAGTTTGAGGTGCAGCATTAGGTCATTTATGTGTGTTCTTTCCATTTTTCTGATGTGGGTGTTTAGTGTTTTCCCTCTGAAGACTGTTTTCATTGTGTCCCACAGGTTCTGGAAATTTGTATTTGCATTTTCATTCAATTTTAGATATTGTGTAATTTCTTCTTTAACTTTTTCTGTGACCCCTTGGTTATTTAGGAGAGTATTATTTAATTTCCATGTGTTTATGGGGTTATTGTAGGTTTTTTTGTCATTCATTTCCAGTTTTACTGCACTAAAGTCAGATAATATGCATGGAATTATTTCAGTTCCTTTGCATTTACTTAAGCATATTTTGTGAACCAGTATATGATGTATTTTAGAGAATGACCCATGTGCAGCTGACAAGAATGTGTATTCTGATGTTGATGGGTGGAATACTCGGTACACATCTACTAGGTGCATTTGTTCATAAGTTTGATTCAGTTCTGTTATTTCTTTGCTGATTTTTTGTTTGGTTGATCTGTCTCTCTGTGACAGTGGGGTATTAAGATTCCCTGTTACAATTGTATTATTGTTTATTTGGTTTTTCATATCTATTAAGAATTGTCTTACATAGTTGGGTGCTCCCATATTTGGTGCATATATATTTATGATTGTAATTGCTTCCTCTTGAAGTTTTCCCCTCACAAGTATGTAGTGACCTTCTTTATCTCTTTTGATCACTTTCAGCTTGAAGTTCACATTGTCTGCAAACATAATAGCTACCCCTGGTTTTTTCACGGTTCCTGTTGCATGGAGTGTTGTTTTCCAGCCTTTGATTTTTAGTCTGTAAATTTTCTTTTGAGTGAAATATGTTTCTTGTACACAGCATATTGTTGAATTTTGTTTCTTAACCCACTCTGCTAGTCTGTTTCTTTTTATTTGTGAGTTGAGACCATTTACATTGATTGATATAACTGATATGTACTGACTCATTCCTGTCATGATAGATTTCTGTTGGTGGTTTTCTACACTTTCTATTTAATTATTTGCCCAGCTTAGTGGTTTTCTTTTGTTGTTGTTCTGTTTGTTTGTTTGTTTGTTTGTTTGTTTTTTGTGGCACTAGGGTTTGAACTCACAACCTTACGCCTCCCAGGCAGGCGTTTAAGGTGCTGAGCCAAACTCCCAGCCCTAGATTTTTGAGGCACTGTCACACTATGTAGCTCAGACCGGCCTTGTGCTCACATTGTAGCCCAAGCCGGCCTCTAACTCACAATGCTCCTCCTACCTCAGCCTCCCGAGTGCTTGTTGCTGTTCTTAAGAGTGTGGCTATCTTTGTCTCTTTCTAAACTGTCTTTCAGTACTCTCTGTAGTATTGGTTTGATGGACATAAATTTCTTTATTTGTTCTTTGTCATGGAAGAATCTTATTTCTCCATCAATTTTTAAGGGTAGTTTTGCAGGGTACCTCAATCTGGGTTGACAGTTGTTTTCTTTCAGGATTTGAAATGCTTCACTCCAAACTCTTCTTGACTTAAAGGTTTGTGTTGAGAAGTCTGCCATGATTCTGATAGGCTTTCCTTCATAGGTGATCTGTTTCTTTTCTCTGACAGCTTTTAGTATTTTGTTCTTATGCTGTATTTCTGATACCCTTATTATTATATGTCTGGGTGAATGTTTCTTTTGGTTATGGTTAATTGGGGTTCTGTATGCCTCACTTATCTGTATATCAGATTCTCTTCCCATGTTTAGAAAATTTTCTGCTATTATTTCTGTGAATAATCTTCACAGGTCATTAGTATTGACCCCTGCTTTTTCATTTATGCCTATTAATCTTATGTTATTTCTCTTGGCATCATCTTGCAGCTGTTGAATTGTTATTTCTTGGTTCCTTACTTTTTTTTTAAGAGATCTTTTCTTTCGTGATCATAAGCTCCCATAGTGTCTTCAAGCTCTGAGATTCTATCTTCAGCTTCATTCAAGCAGTTTTTCAAACTTTCCATGGAATTTTTCATTTCTAGAATTTCCCTTTGACTCTGTTTCATGCATTCTATTTGTGTCTTATATTGTTCATTCAAAGTTTCCATCATTTTCTTATGTTCTTCTATTTTTTGTCTTGCTCTTCCTTAGGTACGCACAATATTTCTTTCATAATGACTGTCATTTCATTTTTTAGCTTACAGATTATTTCTGATTTGAGTTTCTCTATAGCTTCATGGAGTTTTTTCTTTACTGCATTTGCTATCATCTCAGAAAGTTCTGTTGTGTGATTCCCAGTGTCTTCCACTTCAGTGTCTCTTGGGTTTGTTCTCAGTGGGCTGGGGGTTTGAGATTGCCTCGGTTCATTTTGTCATTTTCTTCTGGCAGCTGTGTGGCTGGGCAGGCAACCTCCCAATGAATTGTACTGGAACACTGTGTTGTGGAGAGCTTCAATCCTCCAATATCCCTGTGGGTAGCTGGGGCACACTCCCAGGTTATGGCACTGGACCCTTGTTTTCTGTGGTTTGTGAGGCTGGCCACGTGTTCCTCTGATGTACTTGGATGTGTTGCTCTGGGGTGCTGGGCTATGTGTCCTGCAAGTCTGGCCGGGCATTCCCCTGGCGGGTTGCACTGAGACACGAGACTGAGTTGACTGGATCTTCTGTGCAGCTAGTGAGGGTGCACTCCTGGAGTGTGCTGCTGCAGCCTCCACCTTACTGGGTGGGGGCCAAAACCTCTGGGGCCCCGGCAGGTAGGCAGAGCACACCCCAGATTGTGGTGCCACCCAGACCTTGTGTCTGGTTGTGAGTTCAGAGCCTCTGGAGCACCATGTTGGGCAAGCCTGGATGAGTCACAGGCATGTAGTGCCGGGGCCTTGCTCCTGGTTGGGGGGTGTGCAACCTCTAGGACCTGCTGTGCAGGCCTCAACCCTGAACAATGGAGCTTGCACCTTCTGCTCTGATGGGCAGAGCTCAAGTTCTCTAAGGCCCTGCAGCTACACTTGCCAGTCCCTGATGAGCAGCTCTGGGGTTTTGGGCTGACCTGGGTTCAGTACCTCTCTGTCCTGTGAGGCTGGCCAGGCATTCCCCTGGTGGGTTGTGCTGAGATGCAGGACAGGGTAGCAATTTAATGATCTTGAAAAGGCAGTCCCAAAATTCACATGCAACCAGAAGAAACTCAGAAAAGCAAAGCAATTTGGGGTGACAAGAGGAAAGCCAGCAGTATAGCCATACTTGTCTGCAAGATATACTACAGTCCTGATAAAAACAGCATAATATAGGAAAAAAGTAGACACATGGATTGATGGGACAGAATAGAGGACATAGAAGCTTCCCCAGATACGTTCAGCTATTTGATCTTTGAGAACATGGTCAACAGCATGTGTTAGAGGAAAGACAGACTATTCAAAGTTATGCTGGGAAAAGTGTTATCTATCTGCAGAAGACTGTACTGGACCCATTACTCTCACCATATGCTAAATTGAAATCAGGATGGATCAAAGATCTATTAGAAAACTTAAAACAGAAACATTAAGATAAGAGACTTCATGTTATAGGTGTAGGAAAGATTTTTCTAAACAGAACCTCAGTTGCATAAGAAATAACAGCAAGAATTAGCAAATGGGATTGTATCAGGTTAAAAACTTACGTATGGCAAAAGAATCAATCAGTAAAATGAAGAAACAACCTACAGAATGGAAAAACACTTTTGCCAGTTGCTTCTCAGAGAGCTAAATCTAGAATATATATAGAACTCAAAAAGATTTAAACCACATAAAGTTTTAGTCAAGAAATTGTAAAGAGAAATGAACAGTCACTTCACAGAGGAAAAAATACAAATTGTCAACAAATAGATTAAAAAATTTAACATCTCTGGTCTTTCGAGAAATCCAAAATCAAAAAACACTTATATTCCAGGTTACTCTAGAGAAGAATGGTAATCATTAAGAAATCAAACAACAACAAATGCTGGGAAGGCTGCAGTGAAAAAGGAATCTTTCTACATCACTGATGGGAATGTAAATAGTGCAACCATTATGAAGATCAGCATGAAGATTTCTCATAGAACTAAAATTAGAAATTCCATATGACTTTGTGATTCCCCTGCTTGGTATCTTCCCCCAAAATTTTAAGACATCACACAGGGATACATGCATACCAGAGCTTATAGCAGCATAATTTGTAATAGCTAAATCCTGGAAGCGGCTTGTATACTAATCAGCAGACAACTGGATAAAGAAAATGTGGTGTCTATATACAAATGAATGCTACTCAGCTATAAGGAATGACAAACTTGAGACATTTGTGGGAAAATGGCTGGAAACTGCAGCGTTGAGTGAAATAGACACACAAGTTCAAAGACCATATGGTATCTCTTGGTTGTATGAGGCGAAGTTTAGACAAAGTGAATTAAAAGGATGGGTAGAAGGGGACAAGAGGATAGATCTCCTAATAGGGAAGGGGTCCAAGTGAACAAGAACAAGGGGAGAGAATGATAGGAAAGGGGAAATAAGTAGAATAAAGATGTGCCATGTATAAGAACCTAATAACTTCAATGAATGCAAACACTATAGCTGATAACATGAGCTAAGTTCAGTAATATCACAAGAATGAAAAATGGAATTACGTGAATTAGAGAAGGAGAAAAGAAGGGGGAGGAAAGGGGAAGAGAATTTATAAAAACAAATAAGCTGTAGTATGTACTATAACCGCTCCCCAAGACGATTGTAAACTGTAAGTCCTGCAAACATCTACTAATTCAATTTTTTTATGTTAAAGAAAGAAAAATGAATTATTTAGAATAACTGGCCCATCATAAAGAATTCTCCATTTCCAAATTTTCATCATATCAAAATTCTTATATGAAGTCAGACAATATGAAAAAAACAATGATCTACCACATCACATTTAAGGCTACAAAATTAATTGATATTTAGTAATTTAAAAATAATTGAACCTAGCCACAATAAAATTACATTTATAATCTCCCATGCATTGTGCATTATTATCATATATTCTAATTGTACAAACAATATAAATTCCTCTTTATTGTGGCATCTTTTTTTTTGTTTTACCTAGTAATTTGCTTTATATTTCCATTAAATAAAATACTCTTGATTAGCTCTTTTTTTCCTTTTTGAGTGCTCTTTATTCTAACAGACCTAGTTTTTTTTTCTGATATTCTTGTAAAATTTATCTTTAACCTGATTAAATTGCCATTTGTTTCTCATAGTGTAATTTAGTAGGCAAAAAAACTGTCAGATTCATTTTTCTCAGCTCTATTTTACATGAAAATGTCTTAATTTCACAGTTGCATCTACATTTTTAAAGGAAATTTTTGCTGGTTATTGAATTTGGGTAGAGTAAAACTATTTTTTTTCCATTGTGTGTGTGTGTGTGTGTGTGCATGCGTGTGCGTGCATGTGTGTGTGTGTGTGTGGTGCTGGGGACTGAAGCCAGGGCCTCTGCAGTGTGCTATATCCCGTCATTTTTTAACTTTTAATTTGAGACATGATCATGCTGAGCTGCTGAACTTAGGATTTTAGGAAGATGTTTATAACCAAAATTTGGAAGATGTTTGACAATTTTGTCTCAAAAAAAAATTTTCATGGCCCATTTTCTTTCTGAGATTCCAATTGTATGCTCATGGAATCTCCTTATATTGTCTCACATGTTACTACCAGGCTTATTGCTTTAATCTACCTCTGCTTTTCCTCTCAGTTCTTCAGATATTTCTCGCAATCAAACTCTAAGAATCTGGACTCTGTTTTGCCATGTCTAATCTACTTTTAGTCCTACCCTATTAGTTTTCCTTACTTTTACAAACAGTGCACGCAAATTTATGCTTGTGTTTATTATGTAGAGATGACAATAAAGTGTCATTATTAAGCGTTATATTATACCAGGGCTCTGAAAGTCAGAATTCTTGGCATTATGGACTGATTAACAAAGAGGACTTTTCTGTGCATTACAGGGTTTTCGTCAGCATTCTTGGTGTTTACATATTACATAACAACAGAAGGCACTGGGTTGTAACAACCAAAAATGTAAACAGACATAGTCCCTTGGGACAAAAGTTAATCTTATTTTATACAATAATTGGTTTTATTATTAGTGTGTTTATATTCATAGCTGAATTTTCATTAAGAAAAATATCAGATTGTTTTTAAAAACTGGAGGAATTAAATTTAATTATGGGTGAATTGTAAAATTAGTCAGCACACAAATTTGAATTACATATTTAAGAACCTAATTTAACTATGTCTTCCAAGGGGATTATTCTAAAATTGACTTGCTGGGATTTGTTTAACATGGGTTAGGAAACACGTGACTACATATTTAAACTGCAACTGATCACAAATATGTCAGATGCAGAAATATCACTAACCGCACACATGCATTCAATCCTCACACCTTTTCTCTGTAATCCACCTGCAAAATTTATTGCAGAGGAATGGCTTGAATGGCTACACTTAGCACATGACCGACTGAACACTGCTGTGTTTACAGCCCAGCTGTGCATCTATGGATCAGATCAGATGACTTATTGTAGCTATTTAAATTAGGGAATCTATAATAAGAAGTCACTACTTAATTCATCTGCTTTTCTAGGATACTAAGCATATATTCTTGGTTAAAAATTCTAGGACAACGTCATCTGATGCTTGTGCCCAGTATGTGAGTGTGGATGTATGAGTGTGTTTTATGTGTGGGACTCAGTGTGTGCAGGTGTGTGCACAGATGTATGTTATATCAGTGTCTCTCAATTGTGATCTATTCTGTCAGCATAGATTTTAATTTGATTATGTTAGCTAGGAAAGGGCATTAATTGCCTTTATCAATTGAATACATTTCTAATGATTAGATTTGCATATGTACACATACTGAAATCTGTTTGTTGATGGCATGATAAAATAATGAAAAGTAGAAAGAATAAGCTCTCAAATAAATTATATGTTTCTAGATAATACAAAAAACAGACAAATGGATAATAGTAGAGTGTGGATTTCCTTTGTGATTAGAGGATTAAGCTAATACTCCTTTAAGAGTATAAGGTAAAATTAGTTTACAATAATCATTTGGATTGTATTATTTTCTTTTTAAGGAAATAGTATTCAGGAACTGAAAGAAATTGTACATATTTTTGTCATATTTACGTATCTATAGTTTTCTACTATTTCTTTGTAGTACTCTATCAAACCTTCACTAATCAGAAAAAACATTTTCAGTGATCAATTCATTGAATGTTAGTATAGCAAAAAGTAAAATGTAAAAATATGAACAAGTACTACATGGCAGAATCCCAAAACGTTTTAATAAATATTTGCTATATGTTAACCTGCATTTCATGATAAAAACAAAAGATTGGTACTTAGTAATTCAACAGTTTTGTTCCCCTGTATCAAGTTCTATTAGTTATTCATGAACTATGACAATTCATTTTTAAAAATTAGTCATTTGGCAACCTATTTGAAACACATCATAGGTTATATAAGAATATATAAAAATACTTTTGACTGAAAATTTCATCAGCTAAAATATTCTATCAGTTAACACATTCCTCATGCGCTGTTCCTTGTTGGTAAAGAACAAATAAAACACATGAAAAGACTTTGAAATCTCTTCATAAGAATCAGTGAGGTTGACTAATGTTCTATGTAATTGTAGCATACAGAATTCTGGGAACCAGCATTCCACAAAGTGTCACATTCCTTTTTGTCTCTCTACTTTAATCCCTTTTGCTAACTGTGATCAACACTGGATTAAGCAGTCAGAAAGGCTACTCTTGTATAGTACAAGAAATATCCCTGGGATAACATTTGCATGTTCTGGATTCAAGTTTCAGTATTTCCACTTAATGTCTCAGTGACTGAGTCAATAAGAATTTAACCCACAATAGAATCTACTTGTATAGTTTCAATAGTGAGTTTTAGTGCAGGGACCTAGCCCCACAGATGAAGAGAGTAATGTGAAATGAAACAGATACTAAGTGATACACCCCGAAAGAAAGTCTTTAGAGACCTAAGGCCAGAGGCCACAGGGTACTACAGGGAGTACAGGTTCCAGCTCACAGAGGCAATGTGGTGAGAGAATAATCCTGGTCAGTGGCCTTGAGATCATAAACCAGATGGAGCAAGTGAAAGAAGAGAAAGACAAGGCAGAGGAGAAGGGCAGCAAAAGCCTGCTTTCTCTCTCTCCTTCACTTTCTCAGCTCCCAGTAATGTCTCATTCCTTCATCCCATTCAAAACCCTGCAGACCATGGAGAGTAGGAAACCCAGTCTGCAGTTCAGGACTCGCAAGACAGGGAAGAAGGAGGCAAGGCCAGGGAAGGCTCTGCAGAGGGACAGAACCTGGATAAGCACAGTCAATCTCCTTTTTATTGTCCCATTTGAAAACCTGAACTATCTCAAAAACTTACTCTCAGGACTAATTTATGACCACTTCCTGAGCTATGCAATATGTCCTGAAATTATTACTATTATTGAAGGAAATAAGCTGTTCTAGTTCTAGGGTTGTATTTTTGGTTTCTCTCTAACTTTGGATATGGTACCCATCTGAAATCATAAATAAAACTTCAGTAATATTTTGAAGTATAAAAGGATCAATGAGAATCTGAAATATTTTGATATTATATAATTTTGAAACACAAGGTTTGAAATGACTGGAGCACCACAAAAGAAGGGTCAAGCTTTTCATTTTCACAGAGACAATGTGAAAAGTGCCTTTGATCTGCTTCTTTAAAAAAATAAGAATTATAAAAAAAAACCACACCAGTAAAACAACATTTAGAGTCTTAGGTATGGTTCCAAAGGTATACAGCAGATGAATAATCACTAAAGCATACTAAAATTCCTAAGAACAGTGAACAGCTGTAGCATTTGCACTCCATGCTCCTGAAAGCCA
>RJWM01040351.1:0-14664 GCA_004363535.1 Dasyprocta punctata
TGACCCAAAGGAAGTGGCTTAGTACCTGTCCTGGAAATGGAGGAAGCAAAGGGAGAAGGGATCACGTATAAGCCTGGCTTCAAGTAACTTCAAAGTTCCATCACACTCCACTTACAAACACTTAAAAGTGAAGTCATTAAAAATTTGATGAAGATAACCATAGGGCATTGAACTTTAAGCATAAGGCTCTTCTGGTACAGTAGACCCTGTAATCTATCCCATGAAAGTTGGTCCACAGAGCACAATGACTAACACCAGTGCCAAGGGGCAACATATGGCTCAACTATTTTAGTATCATACTAGTACCACCCACCCACGTTTTGAAAGGAGACACTTCTCGTCTTCTTAAAATGAAAGGTAAGATGGGCTAAAGAAGTCTGAGGGCCCATAAGAGAAATCAAGGAAATGGCAGTGAAAAAATAGGAAACTTCAATTTATTGGTATTCATTGAGAAAATCTTTCAATGACAGAAAAATCAAAGATCAAAAGACTAGTAGTTCTGCTTAGTGAACTGCTTTGTAGGAAAATATAGTGACTAGTAATCATTTAGACCTATAACATGTAGGCATTTGACCTGCCTAATGTGGAGGGACAGATGAGTGGACACAAGCCGAGTGCCTCAGGCTTGTTGTGTGTGCTGGAGACTGGAGCCGGTTCATGAGCAATGGGTAGAAACTCTGAAAATTGTGTGAGTTGGATGTTAAGTCAGTGATAGTCTGAAATCAATCAGAGTATAGAAACTTCTACATTCAAGGTTAGAAAAGCTTATAGAGGCAAGGCATGAAGCAAACTGTAAGAATTCATTTTGTAGGCAGTGGGAACCATTAATCTAATCAACATAGTTCTTCACTGAAATTAATCTGACACCATTATAAACTGTATCAGAGGGGAAGCTGGCAGAAAGCAAGTCAATAGATCACTGTACTAGACAAAAGGAGGAAATAGCAGGAGGTCAAGAAAGATACAAGGAATGTCAGTAAACACATTAATCATTTAGGAAACTGATTTGATGAATTGGAACTAGGGGATGGAGGAATGATAAAAACAATACATCCCAAGTTCAAATGCCATTACACTGAAGAGATAATGGTACTGCTAACATAAATAGAAAAGAGCAGATGGAGAAATGAATTTGATTAAATGATGAGTTCAATTTTAAACACATGTTTTAGATACCATGATTTTTCCACAAGTATGTGGCTGAATGCAATTTAAAAATGTAGAAACAGAAATCCATTTGAAGTTAATACCATATTAGCACACCCAAGGATCAACTTCTCACAATGATGGTTTTAGGTACTAGACTGAAAACCTGTGAGAAAGAAAAAAGTGGAGAACAAAAGATAAAGGAAGAATTTGGGCAAAACAAGCAGATGGAAGATGAGGGACAGAGAAGGAATAAAAAAGACAAGAGGATAGCCATCAGGTTATTAAATAATGATTTTTCTCTTTTAACATGAAGGACAGATCTTTTTGTCAAAGAAACTTTCCTGCTAGAGCGTTACTGAACACTTAGTGTAAAGAGTGTATTGAAAAGCACTAAAAGCAGCAACAAGCAATTAGTTCAGATGTGTCATTTGACTTGCATAACATCTTATTTCCTAACAGAAAAAAAAAATGTTGCTTGCAAAAGCCTCATAAGTAGTAAAGCATTTAAGGTCAAAATTGCTTTGCAATTTTGCAAAGGCATTGGAAGTGTTTGTTCATTGACTTTTTTTTTAATTTAGCAACTGATTATGGAGATATAGGAAAGAACACAGTGAAGCATCAGTTATCTTTGTTGTTCAGAGAAAAACATCTTTTATGTGGCTTTCATTTTCTTTGTAAGATAACTGAGAAACAAAAAAATTTTGTTTCAATTCTTTAGTATTAAAAATGTTTTCCAAAACATTTAGGTTTCTTTCTAGAGTAATTGCCATAGTATTATTTAATACTGTAACTAATGAACATAACTATCCTATCTTTCTGAGATTGTTAATAGACTGTTGATTAAGCAACACCTTTGATTCAAAACTCAAATTCAATAGATATATGGTATATGAGAAATTTATGGCAACATATACGTTTATTGGAAATAAAAAGTGTACTGTCATTTTTCTCTTCACTTGTGAATAGTGTATAGATCGAACTACATAAATACATATATTCTTTTAATTGTGTCAAGTAGAAATTTTCCATGTAATCTTTTAATGTACACAGATCTTGGTTCAGAGTGAACAAATGATAAGCCAGATGAGCTAAATGATACATTGTTAAATTCAAGGACTGTATTTATCTTTCTTTCTTCCTATGCATATACTTCTCTTTGGTTTTCATACTTACCATTTTCCCTACAGGAGTTTTATTTAGACTCTTGTTTTTTGGAAACAAAGTCATCACATATTAACATAACTTCTATTTTTTAAAAAAAATGTCATCTAGAATGGTCTCGTTAAATTAAAATTGATAATCAAAAGTCAGGCCTACGATAAAGTCAAGATGACTAGAGTATATCTACCATGTGGTCAAATACATATCATGCAAAGGTGAAATTCCTGGTAATGGCTACAAACCATCTTCCCAGGAAGACTGACAATCAGGGAAAACACTCTGAAGGAACACAAGCTTGTAAGGTGAACAGAAGGAGGCAGAGAAGTAGACGCAGGTAGTACATCACACCTGAAACATGAAGCATATTATCTGTGAATGCACATTGGGAGGGAGACTATCTTCTTAGTCATTTAAGGGTTTTCAGCATCGGGGTATCAATTTTCATAAACAAACAAAGAAATATATTAAGAAAGGTACAATTATAAGATGTCAAGATCAAAAGGAATTGCTTATGGTAAAGCCGAATATTCATAGACTGAAAGTTGTATTGCAAAATTTAGTTTGAAAGCATCTAAAAACAATCAATCCATAAAAGAAAAGACTCAATAAATATTACAAATACAAATAGAGCAGTAAAATTATTCATTGGAAAAACAAACCTGGAAAAAATGCCCTGAGCACATTTAAATTAGAAAACAAATTTATTCTTTGTTCTAGTTTCACTTACTCAACAAACTCCTCCCTTGGTATTCATTAAAATACAGTCTAGTTTATCTTTGACATCCTCAGCATAATTCTCACCTTTAAGTTCTTGTCTTGGAAATTTAATAAATATTGATAAGGATCTTTGGGTTTTAAGATATTTAAGAAAGTTTATGTTATTTATACAGGGAGCTGGTGCATGTTTGAAAAGTCTGAATGAAAAGAAGCAGGCAACATTTCTTGAAGTAGGAGTTTCTCTAAGCATGTTGGTACAAAGAGAATCCTTAAAGAAAACTGGGAATTGGGCAGGACATTATAAGGATCTACAGACTTGTCTGTTAGATTATAATGACAGAAGGAGCAGGGAAAGAAACATCTAGCAGAATGCCAAGCTTGAATACTTTCATTACTCTACAAATGAAAAGAAAGGAATTTAGAAAGGCCTAGAGGAAATAGTACTATTGATTTTTTTTCTTTTGCCATCTACTAATTTATCTCTCCTTACCACAACCACAATTCTTATTATTCTTATACCAAAGTGGAACTCCTCTAATGTTTCAAGGCACTTAATAATCAGACAACTAGCTTGGTGCTCCTTGTGTTTCATTGTGCCCTCCCACTCCAGCTGGGGCAACAATGATGGTTAATCATAGTTGTTTCTGTTGACTTTTTTCCTACTCAGTTATCAAATTCTTACCTTGTACAAGTCTTCCTTGCTTATTCTAAAATTGCCAAGTTTTTTTTTTTTAACTCTTGTGACCTACACTGTAGAGCCACTTAACACAGTTCAGCTGCTAGGCATTATTCTTCATTGTATTTCCCTTTCACAAATGATATTTGGCACCAGTTACTTACTTGGCCCTAGGGTACATAAACCCTCAATGTGTAATGATGAGCAAAACTCAAAAACTCTAGGAAATTTATATATGAAGTCAAAGTTAAGACAAAAAAGAATTTTTTTACAAATAATATGTAGCCAAAATTTTTGTTCAGCTTATCTTTCTACTGTTCTTAGAGAACAGATACCCTAGTACGTGATGAATTTTACATGTCTTCCCAATTCAAACATCAGAATTTTGTGGTGTATTTGTTATACACAGAATTTCTTTTAACATATTAGAAAGGATATTAATCTAGAATTTCTCCTTCTGTCTGTCTACCCACTCCCAATTTTGCTGTTTTCCAGATATTCCAATTCTCAGGCAGTATCCCCTTCACCCAGACACCTTTCAAGCTGAGCAGTTTCCAAGGGACCTTGTTTTTTTCTCTTGCTTCCTCATGTTTAACTAATTCACCATTTGGGGTTAGCTTAGTTCTCTACATTTTTTCAAATCCGTATATTTTTCCATTCAGATGGCCCTGGCCTAGAGTGATACCCTTGTCATTTCTTACCTGGCAAATCACAGTATTTCCCATCCTCTTTCCTCCTTCAGTCCCTTCACATAGATTCAGGCTGATTTTTTTAATCAAATGAATATGGTATCATATTCTTCTCCTGCTTAGAATTCTGTAGTGGTTATCTATACATCTATTAGATGGGGTCCAATTATTTAGTATGGAATATGAGGTGATGCACGTGATACTCCCCTCAGCAGGTTTCTTACATCTACCTTTAATGGTCTAAACACTCAGAAATACTAAAGTTTATGAAGCTATCAAAACATTTCCTGTCCTCACACCCCTGAGAATTCTATTCATTTGCCTAGAATAGTTTTACTTTCTCCTCTACATTCTGAGATAATTTCATAAATTAAAGATTGAGCACAGATGTTATATTCTCAAGTCTTCTCTGAATCCAATTCATTTCCATCCTCCCTTCAGTTCTTCAAATGGATAAGGTACCTTTTCATAACATCTGTGAAAGTTTATTGTGATTGTCAATTTGACTGGATTAAAAGACAACTAGCAGATTAGCAAAACACACTGCTTCCTGTGTCTGCTAGGTCTTGGAGATGTGACCTTCGAAACTATATTGGTCCATGGCCCTTTCCTCCCTGGTGTTCCTCCCCTGAGCTCTGCTTTCCTGACAAGAGAAGTGAACAGCTTTGTTTCACCATGTTTCCACCATGATTTCTGCATTGGAGCTAGTAAGCAATAGAGTAAGTCTCCGAAATTGTGAACTAAATTAAATCTCTCTTCCTTCAAATTGCAAGTGTAGATATTGTGTCCCAGTGTCAGGAAACCTGACCAACACACCTTTTTTATATATTACCATCACTCAGCTCTAAAATAATTGTATGTTGCTAAGGGAGACCAGAAAGGAGACTGAGGCTTAATTGGCTTCCTGCATGAGCACTAGGGAGAAACATGCCATGTAAGCATGCTGAAATGCTGCAGGTTGTAGGGAAAAAGTAAACACAACTGAGATTCTGTTGTTTACTCAGACATGTACCAAGGATGGAAGGAGGCAGATGAATCTTGTGATACTCTAATTGCTTGTTCATATGTTAGAGTGATTAAAGAAAGGTTAAACCAGTCATTTGGAGCCCTTTGTTGAGGGAATACAAGAACCCTCTGACTCCCACATTTTAACCTAATCTTGTTTCTCTGTTTTTCATCCTCATTCATCCCCTGCTCAGGTACAAGCTTGAAGGCTGGCTCCTAACAAGTGCTGCCCAGCCAGGGACACTGGCCAGGGAAACCCAACCAGAGGAAAAGGATAATGAGTCAGTGGCCAGCACTTCCACAGAAGAGAGAAGACAGTCAAAAAAAAAAAAAAAAGAGAGAGAGAGAGAAAAGAAAAAGGAAAAGGAACACGAGTGTACATGGAAAAGTTTCAGTCATGGCAATGAGACAGAGTTCATTCACTGAAGTATAGCATTATATTCCTTTGTTGGAAATTCTGTTGCTTCTGTCTGATGCTCAAGTTAGTTGATTTCTCATATGCTGCAAGACGTTATCAAACACAATCATTGGTTTCCTCAGATGTTACATTTGATGTAGAGAGTTGGGATCAAGTGAGAGGGTTTGGAGTCTGCTTATGCCCAGTGCTCTGTTACAGCCCCTGAAACTCTCCCCACATGCAGCTTAGTCCACGCAGTTCTCTGTCCTTTAACTTCAGGATATCCTGTGCAGAATGCACCCTTGAGAGAAAATAAAAATGATAGTGGAGAGCCCTAGTACCCTTCTCTTTTTCCTTTTCTTCCTCTTTCCCTTCCATCTATAGTGGAGACAGAAGTAGAGTCTCCTTATCAAAGACTAGTTAGACAGGCTGCATTTAATGTAGAGCCCTTTGGGAAATGTGCTTTTACAATTAGTATTCATCATGATCCTAAAAATCTGCAATGAAATGTTCATGAGCATACTTCTTTGGAGTATAAATTGGTTAAAGAATTAAAATCTAGTGTCAAGAACAATGGGGTACACGGATCTTTCATGTTGCTCTTGTTGGAACCTGTCGTAGGAGCTTTGTGCTTACATCCTTTAGACATTAAGCATTTGGTTAGGTCCTGTCTCTCTGCAGGATAATATTTAACTTTCCATGTTAATTTTCAAGAGTTAGCAGCTGAGATAACTGGACAGACTCAGGTAGTAGGACAGAGATAGATTTTAGAAGAAATGCTATTGGGAACAGATCCATAATCAAATCTAATCCCACAGATAATTTTTCAAGACCAGGCTTATCAGTAAATGGCTCTCATGATGAAACTACCCTGGTAACTATTCCTGAAGAAGATATTCCCACTCAGTCCTTTTTACACATTCCTCAGGGCTCTCGAGAGCCCAATGTCCAGTTCTTCACCAGGCTGCCACAAGCTATTCGATAGCAGATACTGCATACCCAAGCAGTGGAGATTATTGTGTTGCAGCTGGCTTTTGAGAATGTGAATAAGCTATAGGTGCCATCTGAGTGACTAAATATCCTGGAAACTATTTGAAAGTGTGTCAAGATGTAGGTACTAAAGGTCATAAGTCCTCTATGTTTGCCCTAGTTATATTTTGGTCAATTAAACAAAATTAGGCTTCTTCCTAAAGTACAATGTTTTAATTATAGCAAAACAGAGCATATCCATAAACAATAGACTCAACCTCAGGCAACAAAGGGTGTGGTTGTCTCTCTCTTGAAAGTGGGAGCACCAACCCCTTGTCTTATATGCTGGAAAGGAAATCACTGGACTAATGAATGTCCTTCTAAATATTATCAAGATGGCACCCCACTGGTGGGAAATGTGATGCAGGCCCACCCTAAGCCCAACAGATAATGGGGGTATTCCAAGGACAAGCTTACAGTCCCAATCCTCAGTGGGTCCCTGGAGAACAATTGAGTCTTTTGCCTCTGGAATCCCAGGACACATAGTATGAGACCTTCCCATTGCTGAATGGCTGACTTTGATGGCAGAGATAAACCTGTTAAAATTCCCATGGGACTCTGGGGACTGCTTCTCTTAAGTACTATGAATTTCATCCTAGAAAAAAGTAGTTTAAATTTGGAAGGTGTTGAAGTACTTCCTTGTTCAGACTATTTGGGGAGAAATTCAAGCTATGGTTCAGTCATATGATGCTTGGGTCTTTAAACCAGGAGATTATATTGCTCACCTGATTCTTTTACTGGCTGTTAGAATAACAGCTATTAGCTGAGGAGCTAATGAAGTTAGAAGCACACCCCATAAGGATGTGTTCTTCACTGAAGATATCATAGAACACTGGCCCATGTATAAGCTTAAGGTTAAAGGAAAATATTTGCAAGGGCTCATGGACGGGTGCAGATGTTTGGTTATGGCTTCATCCCAGTGGCCACCTGCCTGGCCCACTTGGGCAGCAGCCACCTCCTTGATGGAGTTTGGGTCACCCCAACAGGTCATGCAAGGTAGTACACCTCTGCCTTGTGTAGGCCTTGACAACTTTAAGAGAGTCTTTCAGCCACTTATTTCAGCCACTTATTTCATCCCTGTGGGGCAGGGATCTGCTGAAATAATCGTAAAGTCAAAATACTAATGAGGTAATCCCACCTATTGATAAGAGAAATGTTCAAACCTGAAAGTTTATCAGAGGAATAAAAAGGAAGATCCAGGCTATGAGACAAATTTTTAATAAGGGTCATTGTGGCTTCTCCCCATGAAAAAACTGCTCTCTCATTAAAATGGAAAACTGAGGTATCTGTTTGAGTAGCTCAATGGCCCCTGCCAAAGGAGAAGCTCATTTGCTTACAAGCATTAGTGGAAGAACAGTTGAAAGCAAGACATACTGACCATTCAACTAGCCCTCAGAATACTCCTATTTTTGTTATACCAAAAAAAAAAACAAAAAATTAGGACAGTGGAGACTGCTTCAGGATTTAAGCGCTACTAATGAATGTATTTATCCTATGGGTATTTTTCAGTTGGAATTCCCCTTTCCCACTGCTGTCGCATGGTACTGGCCTATGATTGTTATTGATTTTAAGGATTTCTTTTTTTTACCATCCCTTTATATCTGCAGGACCAACCTCATTTTGCTTTTGCTGTTCCTGCTGCTAACTTTGCCAAGCCTATGCACCAATATCAATGGATAGTTTTGCCACCAGGGATGATGAACAGCCCTACCCTATGTCAGTATTTTGTTGCTTAGGCTTTTTATCCTGTTAGGAAGAAATTCCCTCAAGCCTATATAATACATTATATGTGTGATATATTGTTTGCTGTCAGTTTTCAGCACCAGCTTATCCTATTTTTATTTTCAAGGAAACTAAATGGACTTTGATAAAACATGGGTTATGCATAGCCTCAGAGAAAATTCAAGCTATCTCCCTGTATAGTTACTTGAGAACTCTGGTAATGGAAATTTGTGTCCAGAAATCAACATTAAGAAGATACTCATTACAAACATTAAATGATTTCAAAAAGAATACTAGAGAACATTAATTTGATTCAGCTGAAATTATAAATACCTATAGTATCAGTTAAGTAATCTACATAAAACATTATAAGGAGATCCAGATTTGAATTCTCTCCATTCTATCATACCTGAGACCCTTGAAGAGCTCCTGACAATAGAAACTGCTTTGACAAATAGACAAGCGTCTCTAAATAGCAAACTTTCCAGATCACAAGAATGCCACATTTACAATTTTGTCCAGCATACCAAATCTTACTAATAGCAATTCGATCAGAAGGCTATATCTCTGAGGCCTTCAGGCAAATGAGCTATGGCAAATGGATGTAACCCATATATCCCAATTTGGCAGACTTCAGTGTATGCATCTTAGGACAGATACTTTCTCTCATTTTATGTATGCTATTTGCCATGCAGGTGAGACTGCAGGGCATATACATCAACACTGTCTCTCAGCATTTGCAAAGATAGGAGTTCCTAAGAAAATAATAATGGATAATGGCCCTGCCTGTACAAGTGAGATCTTGCAAAGATTTTTGCTGTAATGGAATGTGTGGGGAACCACTCTGAATGCTTCAAATGCCAGGGGTGTCTAAGGACACCTAAAGATGTGACCTCACTTTTCCAGCACAGGCATACAGTGGGATACAGTTATGTAACCATGATTTAGCACAGATAAACCTGCATGTGCTGGTTACAGGACTATACAAGATTATAAATATGAGATGACAAACTATATAAGAATTATACAATAAAGACATATGCAGCTCTTACTCTTGTCCTTTTGCTCTGCTCTGCTCCATGCTGCCTGCTTTTGTTGCTGATGCCTTGCATATGTGTGTTCTGTAAACTTGAAAATCTCCCTTGGGCCTCCATGCTGACTACTGGCATAGTCAGCAGGATATTGAGATGAGAGGTCCTCTGGTGGTTGCAGAAACAGCAACCAAGGCAAGGCAGAGCACCAGCAACTGGCTGATAAGTGACCCTGGACTCACCATAGTTACCTGCAGCCACCTTCTTGGCAGCGTGGAAGGCCCTATAGGACTCAGAAACAGTTCACTTGGAGCCTGAGGAATGTCTTGCAAGCCTCAGAAGTGATAGACAAATTCCTCCCCATCACCATGAAACAGCAGGGTGAGTGGCTTGGCTGTTCTTCACTCTTCTGATACACAGATCAGGAGACAAATGGCCTTTTCCAACAAGTAGACCAGCTGCAGCAGATAGAAGAGGACCTTGAGCAATGGCTGGCTGATATGGAGCTCATGTTGCAAGGATCGGGAAGTACTGCTTTCTCCGGAAATGCCTCCAGAAGCGTAAGTCCTCATGTCTGAGACGAGCCCCCAGAAAACTCCCATGGTTTTATATGGCAGGCTGGCAATTCATCAAAAGATGGAGGTGGAGGAACTCCTAGCCAAGGGAGGCGGACTGAGAGGGCCACCTACCTCTACTTGGCACATAACGTACATGACCTATCCAGTCATGCAGTTGTGAGAGCTGGCAAAACAATTAAAGCTGAAGACCACCTGATCCATGAGGCTTTGGATGCCTTGGCCAGACTGGGAGACATGGAAGTGAAGTGCCAAGGTAAGGTAACATCTATAAAAACTACCAGCAAAGGTGAAAAAGAAGGAAGGCCCTGGGCAAGCAAGACCATACCCCCAAGGACAGGCTGCGGGGCCACTGAAGATTGGTCAGCACCAGATCTGGACAGACCTGCTGGCTGCTGGCCTAGCCATAGATAAGTTAGATGGGCAGACTTTGGATGTGTTGCTGACTCTATGGAGGCAATTATGCCCTGAGCAGTAACACCAACCAATGGGCCAGGGCCAGAAGGCAAAGCATCTCTAGTGAAGTGGGAAGTGACACTGGCTTCCTTTCACCCTGATTAGGAGGTAGGTTAAGGTAACTGGGTCTTGGGGATCTTAGGAGATCAGAGGCCATGAATGGAATTGACTATGTACTGGTCTCCAAAAAATGTGCAGCATGTGCTAGTGTTGATGGATACCAGAACTGAGTCAATGCTAATATACAACAACCCAGACCATTTTACAGGACCTACTATACATATAGAAGGGTACAGAGGTCAGTACATCATGGTGTGCAAGGCCAAGATGACTCTGAGTATTGGGAGATTCCACCATGCCTGTATGAACTTTATGTTTCCCTAGTTGCTAAATACATACTGGGAGTGAATATACTGACTGGTGCTTGGCTGGACACCACACAAGGAAAATTCTGATTGGGAATTCATGTGGTAAAAACCATACTGCAAGGACATCCACACCATGCACCACCAACTCTACCACAGGCCACACAGATTGTGTACATGAAGAAGTACTGGATGCTTGGAGGCCATGAAGAAATGGGACAGACTCTCTTGAAATTGGAAAAGTCAGGGGTTATACTCCCGCAAAGCCCTTCAGTATGGACTACACACAAGCCAGACTGCTTGTGGTGAATGACTGTGAAGTCTCAGCCTGACGCTGGCAGTCAGGATCAGTTTGTCTTCACCTAGGAGGGTAGGCAGTGGACCTTCCAGATATTGCCATAAGGCTATTTGCATAGCCCAACTTTGTGTCCTGGCCTGGTGACCTAGGTTTGGCCATCTGGACCAAATCACACTCTGTGTCACTGTTCCATTATATTGATGACATTATTTTAATATCTGATTAACCTCTGATTGTCTTGCAGATTTAAAAGCTGCTATGCACAGCCTGAGGGAAATTTTGCTGACGTGGGGGTGGGCCATGGATGAAGACAAGGTCCAGGGAGTTGTCTTGTCTGTCAAACTCTAATTCTTGGATGTTATATGGTCAAGTAAGACCAGACTCATAATAGTATGCCAGTTACAGGCATATTGGGCTTGCAGGAGTTTTAGCAGATGTACCACATCCAGCTACCCTGCTGTGCCCTTTATACCAGATGACCAAAAGTGGTACAACATGGGGCTGGGTAGACACAGTGGAAGCTGCCTGCTGGGTCAATGCAGCAGAAGCTGCTTTTCAAGACTCAAAGAGGGCTGTTGCACAGATGTAAGCCCTGAGTCACTGATCCTAACCTGCCATTTATCCTAGCCATCAGTGTGGATGACAATGGATTTGGCTGGTGTCTATGGAAAAAACAGGGGAAGCGGAAGCATCCTGGTGGGTTTTGTTTGGTCACAGTTGTGAAAGGGATCCAAGAGCTGGCATTCCTTGATTGAAAGGCTGTAGTGCTGTATGCTGCTCTGCATGCCTGTGCAGAATCACGGGACAGACAGAGGTCTGGGTGTGGAGATGAACAGCCCGTTCAAAGAGTAGAGTGGCACAGGAACCCACTCTCACGCATGGAGGGATGTATCTCCAACAGCAGGGCTCTTTCTTGGCTAGCCTTTAGGCAACTGAACTGGCAAGAGTTTTGGGACCCATAATATGGCCCAGAAACCTGTCTGGGAGAACAGACTACAGGAGTTGATCTCTAGTCCCTATGTAGAAGGGAAAGGGGACCTCTGACTGGGGGCTGATATGCTTATGGGTCTAGCTGTGGCACAGCCCCACAGTGGACAGCAATGGCTGTCCAGCCCAGTATGGAAGTACTCTGGCTTGAAACCAAAACAGGTAGGTCAAGCCAGTAGGCAGAATTTTAGACGGTGCGATTGCTTGTGATGTACAAAGAAAAGCCCCTACATGGTGTGCACCAACAGTTGAGCCATCTTGAGGGGGCTGACACTCTGGCTGCCAGCTTGGGCAGCTCAGGAGTTACAGACAGGGCATCATCCATTAAGAGGTGCTGATCTATGGTGAGACATATGAGAGCATGGCCAGAAAGCTGGCCATGTAGGGTATCATGGCTCAGGACATAAGCCCCTCCTCTAGAAGACTGAGGCCTAATTAGCCTCCTCTGTGAGCACTACGAGAAAGTTGGAGTGCAAGCATGCTGACACACTGCAGCTCCCAGGGAAACATTAACACAACTGAGATACTGCTGTTTACCCGGACATGTACCATGGGTGGGTGGGGGGCAGATGAGCCTTGTGATACTTTAATTGCTTGTTTCAGTGTCTGAGTGAATAAAGGCAGGGTGAGCCAGTCACTGAGATTTCTTTTTGAAGGGAGACAAGAATCTCCTGGCCCTCACATTTTAACCTAATCCTGTTTCTCTTTGTTTTTCATCTTTGTACACCCCCTAGTCAGGTATGAGCTCATAGGCTGGCTCCTACATGCTGCCTTACTAAACTGAAATTTTGAGGCTAAGGAATTCCTGAATTCATGAAGCTATATTTTACGCCAAATTTACAAACCTACCTCAAAACATACTTCCTGGCACACCGGATGTTTTTTATAATGATTGAATGACTACATGTACTAACTGAAATTAAGTTTTTTTGAGAATCAACATAATTTTATGTATGGTATATGCCTAAGAAGAAAAATACTTAGTTTCAGCCCATTACAAGTAAAGATGTTTTAAATTAATATACCTCATGAACAGAAATAAACACTTCAATTTATCAGTGACTTCTTCTAGGATAAATTCATGAAGTTGAAATTTCCCCACCAGTTAGTGAATCGAGAAATTATCTGGGGCATTTAATTTGTCTTTTTCTATTAAACAAAGCTTTAAGCTATTAGCAGTGACCTAAAATTTTCATCAATCCTATTTTGTTTACCATTATTTATTTTATTTCTTCCAAGGCTGGCAAACACTAATAGCTTTCTGAATTATGGAGTGATGTAAGTATCTATAGTTTCAAAGAGTACAATGTGATTTACATTTCATTCTGCGATCTATAATTAGATGAAAATTTCACTTTTAATTTTCTAATACTATATCCATTATAAATTTGAAAATTATCACTTCAAAATTAAATTGGTAGTGAAATTTATTGTACCAATTGGTATAATTAGTATGTTTAAATTAATATACTCATAATCATAAAATAATGACCTTCACATACGAACACAACACAAGTCTGAGTCTGATTGTTTTCACTAAGACCTATAAATGCTTTTCAGAGATAACCAAAGTTAACACTTTGTCAGCCCACTTGGGAGGCCCAAGGGACATTTTGACAGGTGAGGTCCCAAGGCTAAAGAATGCATGTGTGCAAGACAGCAACAACATCAGGCAGCATGGGGCAGAGCAGTGCACAAAAGTGCAAGAGCCAGAGTAAGAGCCCAAGAACCACCTGTGCCTTCACTGTATGATTCTTACGCAGGTGGTTATCACATATGTACATACTGCCGTAACTAGCGCATGTGTGTTTACCTGTGCTAAGTCA
Source organism: Dasyprocta punctata (assembly GCA_004363535.1). Classification (NCBI taxonomy): domain Eukaryota; kingdom Metazoa; phylum Chordata; class Mammalia; order Rodentia; family Dasyproctidae; genus Dasyprocta; species Dasyprocta punctata. The sequence continues at coordinate 14,084 of RJWM01040351.1, forward strand.
TGGTTATGTAACTATTTCCCACTGTGCACGCCTGCACTAGACAAGTGGGACTATGTCCTTAGATGCCCCTGAGCTTTGAAGCAGTCTGAGTGGTTCCTCACACACTTGAATGATCATAACTCAAGGAAAATACTGAGATGTTGACATACTTCAGAATGAAAAAATCCAAGATTCAATAGTGAAAATGCCTGATATTATGCTGCTATTGTTTAATCTTTATAATAAGTTCTGTATTCCTATGAAACTACCTTTATTTTAAAAAATAATGGTCATATAATTTTAAGAAATTATAGTCAAGTAAAAATACTGGAAGGAAAAAAAGGATTGCTTACAAATAGATTTCAGAAAAAGACAAGAAAAGAATTAAATATGGTATGTACACATACCAACCTCCCCTACAAAGAATATAATTGCTATATACTCTAAACATGTACCAATAGAAAAAAAGAAAAAGAAATAAAATATCTGGAAATAATATATTTTTCCTCAGAATAAGTTACACTAAACTATATCTGAATGCTCAGATCTGACAGCCACAAAGATGGTCCATAGAGGGTCAATTAAAACATTTCATAATATTT
>RJWM01040352.1:0-15572 GCA_004363535.1 Dasyprocta punctata
GCTGTGTTCCCCAGAGATGGAGAGGGTCTGGCGGGACAGCGCCAAGTCGGGGGTCACGGGGCTGCAGAGGCGGCAGCTTCCGCTCCCCACCACCCGGTCCATGGCCCTCCCTGCCGCCTGGCAGTAGGACAGGCCTCTCAGGAATGCACGTCCAACCTTTTCCCACCACACAGAGCCTCAGTTTCCCGGCATGGAAGAGAAGCCAGGCCTGCTGCTGGACCCCACCCTACCACGTTCTTCACAAACCACACCCCCGCGCCTGCCTAGGCCCAGCTCCTCCCTTAACCCGTCCTTCCCAGCCCTGACCACAGAGTATGCAGCTCTTGCCTGCTCTGTCCCCCCTCAGAGCAGGGACCTGCTCACGGGCTCATCCCCGAGGCTGCCCTCCTGGCACAGCGGCAGAGCAAAGGGGGAAGAGACTGTGGGTCACGCAGCCTGCGAGACTTACTATCTGTCCCTTTACGGAGAAGAGCTTGGTGGATGGAGGGCTGGACAGACAGATGAAAGGGTAAGAACACGGTGGGAAGAGGGAGGAGGGACAGAAGGAATCAGCACAGCCAGGAAGCGCAGAGGAAGAAGAGGGCCCCAGCAGCCCCCCACCCACAACAGCACCGCAGCGTTTTTTTGGGGTTTTTTTGCAGCACTGGGGATCGAACTCACAGCCTCACGCCTGCCAAACAGGCGCTTAAGTCACTGAGCCAAACTCCCAGCCCTAGTTTTTTGAGGCAGGGTCGCACTATGTAGCTCAGGCTGGCCTTGCGCTCGAGTTGTAGCCCAAGTGGGCCTTGAACTCACAACACTCCTCCTACCTCAGCCTCCCGAGTGCTGGGATTAAAGGCGTGCGCCACCACGCCCGGCTTGCAGCTCTCATTTCTGCACCCCTGTATCGCATCCTCTAATCCTCAGGTGCCCTACGCACTAGACCCGAGAGCCTCTTCTTCCCTCACACAAACACGGGAAGCTCACAGACAGGCCCTGCCCAGTCCCCCGGGTGCCACACTGGCATTGGACCATCTCCCTCAGGCCCTGTCTCCCCACTTTCAGAGGTCCCCAGCCCCAGTGGCCCCTTGCCCCAGCCCTCCAGGGCACACTCACCCCGGGCAGGCCACACAGTCCCGGCTGGAGGACGTGCCGCAGCCAGCGTGTGGAGTCCGTCTCCGCTTCTCCCCGGGGGCTCTGGGGGCCACAGGAGGCCGGGAGGACGTGCTCCAGTGTGGCCTCCACACGGACTTTGACTGGCTGGGGTGGCCGATGCCTCTGGAATGAAGGGGTGCCGTGGGGCAGGAGTTGCAAGAGTGCGTCCATGCCAGCTGTGTGTGGGGGAGGCTATAGGGACACAGTCAGAATCCCAGCACAGATCCCTCGTCACAGCCACTGCCAGGGCTCCGGGGCGGGACTGCACTGTGACACATGGGATCTCAGGAGCCTGGGTAGGGGGCCCAGGAGGAAGAAAGGCCGTCAGAGCCAACTTCCCTCATTTCTCCATGGCCTGATTCCTGCCCCTGGCTCTGCAGAACACCTGTCGCCGTGATCGGGAACCCCGGATGGGCAGAGCGGGTAGGGGAAACCCAGGCCCCAAGGCCTCTGCGTTCCACAGCCCCGCCTCAGCCTCCTCGCCCCCTGCTCCTGGTGCTCATCTGAGGGTGAACTGTGTGCTGCGCACCTGCTTTAGCCCCCGGAGTCCTCACTATTCCCCAGGAAAGGACAGTGTACTCACTTTATGGATAAGAAGACTGAGGCTCCGCACAGAAACCAGGGGCCGGGATCCCACAGTGAAGTCAGCACGTGAGCCCTGGACCCTAGGGCCCCTGAGCCAGCACTTTTTGCGGCAGCAGAGCCCCAGATTCTGGCTTACCTCATACGTCACATTCTGCCGCACCCGGTGCTGGCCCCAGGTCAGATCCAGCTGCTCACTGAACATGGCCGGGGTGTGTGCGAAGGCCCCGCAGGCCTGCAGGGAGCCCAGGCCCCAGGGTCCTTGGAGCTGGCGGGGAGGAAGACGGGGCATGAGCGGGGCCGGCAGAGAGTCCGGGAGCCGGCTGGCCCTGGGTGTGGCTGGGCTGTCGGCGGGCGCGCACCTGCCCCGGAGAGGCGGCCAGGCAGCCGTCCCAGGTTGTGCTGTCCACGGAGCACCTGTGGGCCCAGGTGAGCCGCAGGGTCACCGGCTGTCCTCTGTCCCAGGCCAGCTGCACCTGTGTGGGGTCGGGGAGGGTGTGGAGGTGGAGAAGCTCCCCTTGTCCCTGAGAGGGACTGGGAGTGGGGGGCCTGCCCTGCTGCCAAGCTCTGTGAAAGCCCAGGGCCCCCTATATGGAAAACCAGGCACCTTTGGAGGAAAACACCCCAGTTCCAACACCACACCTGGCATTTCCACAGCCAGAACCCGGGCAAGCCCAAGGCCTTGGGGCCCTGTGTGGTCTCTCGTCCTACTCATCACCTGACCTCACCTCCCCTAGCGCTGTCCCTCCCTTATCTCTGGCTCTGCTGCATTGTTCCTGGCTTCCAGCTTTTCCTGAAATCACCCAGCCTTCCACCCACAGGACTTTTGCACCTGCCACCCCAAGTTCCACACAGCCGGCTCCTTTGCAACTCCGGGTCTTCAGCTGTTGAACAACCTTCCCAGGGACCCTCACTGACCTCTGGCCCCACTAGTCAGACCCTCCGTGTCCCCTTGACTTGCTTTATGCTGCTTATTGCAACTTCTGAGTGTTTCATTTTCCCATTTGCTTGAGTCTCCCTGTTTTGCCTGGCTTGCTGTCATCCACTTCACAAATGAGAAACTGGCTCAGAGAGGCAGCACATGCTGCCCACACTGCCAGCCAGGTGGGAGGCTGCAGCTGCCCCGCTCACCCTCCCCACCCCGAGGTGCCCACAAAGCAGGGGACCATGTAAAGGACCTTGGAGATCCAGCAGCAAACTGTCCCCGCGTTAGGCATGAAGCCATGCTGCCGGGTGCTTGGCAGGCATTTGATGCAACGCTGCTGAAGGAACAAGCGAGGGCAGGACTCTTGGGGTGACCCACCTCGGTAACCCCTGATTCTGGAGGCCTTGTCGTTCCCCAGCTCACCGTGCCTCGTGCACGGGCGTCTCCTGCAATGGCGAAGCTCCACTCACCTGGCGGCTCTGCCTGCCGTCCCTGCTCCTGGCAAGGACCCTGGCCTCAGCGTGCCTCCAGGACAGGGGGAAGGGGTGAGCCAGGGCCAGGTGGGCGGCCAGCTGGCCCTTCCCCAGCTGCATAGACGAGGAGATGGCCACCTGGGGAGGGAACAGCCGAGCCAGCGTCTCCTCCCCATACCAAGGTAGAGGCAAGAGAGCCACCCGTTGGGACTGTGGTTGTCAGGGTAAGTATGGGGACCCGGCGCTGGTCCCAGGAAGATTCATGGGTCAGGGGACCCCAGGATTCTGCTCAGGTGGCAGGGTGGGGCTCAGCCTTGCCCAACCCCAGCGTCCACAGCCTACCTGGTCCCCGCCGCCCCAGCCGACAGTCAGCTCGTGCTGGTGGCTTCCTCCCTCATGCTCCGCGGCCAGGAGGAGGCTGCAGTGCTGCGGCAGGGGGAGCGGCAGCTGGTGGGTGAGGGCCGCTGGGTGATGGGGACACAGAGCAGCCCGTGAGCTGAGGACGATGCTCAAGGCACAGGGGCTCGGGGAGCTGTGAGTGGGCAGGCGGCCACATGCTCGGGTAAGTCCTCTCAGGCTGCTTGTCCACCAGGACACATATCCTATGGTCCCTGTGGGAGCCCCAAGTCTCCCTGCCCCCATACAGGTTACTTCACCCTGAGGTGGGATCCGCTTCCCCAGCCCGGCCTGGTGCTGGCCGCATGACCTGCTAGAACTTGATGGTCAGTGGAGCCCCAGTCCAGAACCTCAGCTTTAAGAGGCATCAGTGTCCACTTCCTCTCTTGTTCCCCTGCTCAGCCACCACTGGGCAAACCCAGGCTGGCCCATGGGGCAGTGACACCATGCTGTTCTAGCTGAGGTTGTTAGATCAGCTGGCAGCCAGCCAGTCCTCAATGGGTCAATGAAGCCAGAGAAACCAACAGAGCTGTCCGGCCAACCTGAAGCCCATCTTGACGCACAAGGAAGACCAGAGCTGCGCGGAAGACCTGTAGCCTCATGAGCAACAGTGGTGGTTTTCAGTTACTGAGTTCTGGGACAATTCGTTACACAGCAGTAGCTGACAGGTGCAGCTTTAAAACCTGGTAGCCTGTGCCACTCAGGTACACCCATACCCCTCAGCTGGGTATCTCCTGCCCTCACTCCTTCTTGGGGTGTGACACAGGAGGTACCCCATAGCCAGAGCTTCCCAGTGGACGGTCTCTGCACTCAGGATTTCATCCCTCATCTCCCAGAATGAGTTTGGCACTAGACCCCTACCAGATAGTCTGGCTTCTCACATCCTCAAGGTAAGAGTCCCCTGAGCCCCTCTGCAGATGGGTGGTGGCCCGCTGGGCAGTCTGTGCCCTCTGAATAGGGGTCCACCTGCCACAGGTCACACACAGGCCCAGGGAGTTGGACTGTGAGGCTCTGGCTGATTCTCAAGACGTCATCCATCATCAGCCCAGCGCTGGCAGCTACTCCTGTCCCCCCACGCAGAGCAGGAACCCCTCCCCTCCTCTACCCTCTGACCCCAGCCCAGGCTCTAGACATGGTGCGGGACTGCGGGTTGCCCGGCTCCCCAAGGGCAGTGCCCACACACACGTGCATGCACAGACACAATGGGCACATCCATTCACACACCCACGTGCACCCACGAGCCACTCTGGCTTGCTGAGGATCTGCTCATCCCCCATCCCCTCCCTGGTACACATGTGGCAAGGGTGACTCTGGGGAGAATTCATCAGGCCACCAGCAAGCTATGCCCACAGGGCAGGCAGCAGATCAAGCTCTCTGTGCCATGGGGCCCCTCGGCTAGATACCGTCTGTGGCTGCCCAGGCCATGTGGCTCCATGGAGGTCCTCAGAGCACAAGAGGCTGTCCTTGGGATGCCTGCCCTTCCTTCTGTCTGAAGAGAAACCCCAGCTCCTTGTATGACTGGGTCCTCCTCCACAGTCTCACCACTCTGGCCTAACTTCTGCTACTCCACCTGGGCTGGCTCACTGCCACCCCAGGGCCTTTGCACCTGCTCCCTCTGCCTGCAATGCCAGTCCTTGTGTCTCCCACCGTGCCAGTTCCTCCTCGTCATTCAGGTCTCTGCTTGAATATCACCTCAGAGAGGCCTCTCAGTCCACCCACCTAACCCTGCACCCCACAGTGAGTCCTGCTTGTCTCCCAGTGCTCTCTCTCTCTCAGGAACTGTCACACTTGATGTGTTTCCCTGCTTGCTGCCTGTCTCCGAGTGCCCAGACCTGAGTCACCTTATTTCCCAGTGGATCCCCAGTGCCTGGAACAGTAGCTGGGACAAGCTGCTGCCCACTGAAGGTTTGCTGATGTAGCAAGTGAGGGTCCGGGCCACCTCCAGCCTTGGGGACACTCACCCTGCAGGAGGAGGTTCTCGGTGGGCTTGGGGTCTGGCCCAGAGATGCTCCCATTGAAAGCCACCTCCTGGCCGTCCCACAGCACGGTCTGGTGCAGGAGCCGGCTCCCCTGGGCTCGCCTGTACACGGTCCGCAGGACCAGCTCCCTGGGCAGGGCGTGGAGCTGGAGGAGAAGGCGGGGAGGGGTATCAGGGGATCCGGCAGGCACTCGGGCGTGGGAAGGAGGACAGGTTGCAGGGAAGGGCAGGTGTGCAGGTCCTTCACGGTTTATTGGGCGGTCACCTGTCAGGGGTCACAGAGCCAAACGCTTCCTAATGACCAGAATTTGGCTGGAGGAAGAGGGGAAAGAGAGGAGGGGGAGGCACAGGAGGCAGCACAGCCACCTCTTGGCTCTACCTGCACACTGTGTGGGCCTGGGCAGGTCTCCTAAACTTACTGAGCCTCAGTTTCCTCGTGTACGAAATGGGGGCATAAACAACAGTGTCAAGCCAGGCACGGTGGCACACATATGGGTGACTGAGGCAGGAGGATCACAAGTTCGAGCCCAGCCTGGGCTAGTGATATAGTAAGGCCCTTTATCAAAATAAAAGCTAAAAAATGGCTGAGAATGCAGCTCAGTGCAAAGGCCCTGGGTTCAATCCCCAGAGGACAGAAAAAAACCAGAAACCAGTGCTAGGCCCTGAGGGAAAATCTGGGTTTGTACTCAGCCCAGGGCCTGACCGAGGAAGGGGCTCTGGTTCAGTTTGCTTACCCTGAGGGAGCAGGTGTGATGCCCTGGCCAAGGCCTGAACCTGGCCCCTAGGGGCTCCCAGCTTGGTGGGGAGAAGTCAGAGACAGAGAAGGGATCAGGGCGACAGTGGTGGCCACCGGAAATACTCTAGGGACTGAGGGGTGCAGAGGAAGCTGGGGGGGGTGAGGTGGGAGGGGCCGGCCCCCATCAGGGGGTGCCCAGGACTGCTGGGGTGGGGTGGTTTGCTCCTGTGTCTCAAACACCCAACGCTACTGTCCCCATCTTGGTTCAGGATGCCATTATCTCCTGCCCTGACCCCTTTCGTAATTCCCCAGTGGTCTCTCTGCTGCCACCTGTTGGTCCCTCTCCACATAGTAGCCAGAGAGATCATCCTGCCTTCCAAGGCTCGCAGTATCAGACAGAATAAAATCCAGCCTCCCAACAGAATAAAATGCTGCCACCCCGCCATTCCACCACACCCCACCCAGGTGCTCAGCTTCAGCCCAGAGGCTTCTTGGCCATTTTACAATCTCATTTATGCCCCAGACCCTTTGCACATGCTGCTTCTTCTGCCTGGAATGCTCTTCTTCCAGATTTTCAAATGGCTGACACTTGTCATTTGGGGCTCACTTAAGTGTCACCTTGGGGGTGCCTTCCCTGGATACCTAGAATAAATCAACTTAGTACATGGTCACTCGCCCTTTCTTTTTTTTTTTTTAATATAGCATATATCATGTCTTACCATTTAGCACCTAACTGAACCTAGGGCCTTTGCACTGAACTATACTCCCAGACTTTGTGAGCTTATTTTTGAGATAGGGTATTGCTAAGTTGCCCAGCATGAGCTCAAACTTGTGATCCTCCTGTCTCAGCCTGTGGACCATGCCCACTCATTTTCTTATTTACATAATGTTATTTTGTCAACTGCTCCCACCCAACTATACCCTTGATGACAGTCAGTAATATGAATCCTGTTCTATGCCACATCCCAGCTTCTGGAATCATGCCTAGCACCTAGTAGATGCTCAATTAATAATTCAAAAGAAAGGAAGGAAAGATGGCTAGGAGGAGCAGCTGAGAACCCCTGCCAGCAAGATCGCCCACTCCGCAGGCTGTCTGCACTGGGTCCTCCCAGGACACTGGACTCTACAGCAATTTCTCTCTTCACAAAGGGCTTCTGCAGGTTCCCTCACCCCCGGCCTGTGCGGGCCGTCCCCCACTTACCTGGGGGAAGGTCTGCTCCAGCTTGATGGTGGTGGTGAGACCAGACTTTGGGGCCAATAGGCTGCTGCTGATGTGGAAACGATGGTCTTCTACTCCCAAGTCAAAGGTCCCCTGGGCCTCCCCCTTAGAGGACTGCAGCTGGTCAGAGAAGATCTCACATGAGATTTCATCCCCTCTCTGATACTGGCTCAGGCTGCAGGCCCTGCTCCCAGAGCTCCAGACCCATGAAAGCCACAGCTTCCTTGTCTGGACAAACTCCAGTGAATGAGGGTCTTGAGCCTCAGGTTAGGCCAGCAAGCGTGGCCATGACAACGTCTTCCCATCCTCTTTGGGCTGTAACACCGCCTTGAAAACTGCTACTGGCCTGGGGCCAGGGGTCAAGAATTCTAGTTGCAGTACCAGTCTCGGCAGCAGGGGGCAGTGTATCACAGAGGATAACGCTCAGGGCTTGTTCAAACAGACCACGCCTCCCAGTCTGGCTTCGCACTATGTGGTGAGTGATCTATAGCTGGTTCCTTGGCCTCTCAAGCCTTAGCCTTCTAATCCAATAAATGAGGATCATGATACCTACTTTATTAGTGGATTATTGTGAAAATTATATGAAATAATGTGCCAACTTCCAGGCTGGCTGTACAGCAGGATTGCTTGGGCAGGTACTAAAATATAGTCTGATCTCCTGCTTAAGACCCATAGAAAGCCAATCTCTGGGAAGCTGGCATTTGAGCCGGTATTTGTACAGGGCTGGCCAGATGCTTCGGTACTCAGGTGGTCACCATGTAAAACTGTTCAGCGGTATCTCCAGCAAGCTATCTGACAAATACAGACGAGGAGGGTGTTTTGCAAGGAACCACCTGGATGAGACAAAATTGTCCGCACAAGAATGTTTAAGGTGGTTAACGATAATGAGATGTTTGAAACATATCCAAAAGTATGATGGGTGAAGAACAGCGTGATAAAGTAAAATGTGGGTAAGAGTTCGCAGTAAAAACATCTCAATTTTGTGCTGTCTGAAAGTTTCATAATAAAATGTTGGAGGGGGAAGGTGAAGTTTGGGAGGACGTTCTGGATCAGGAGTCACCCCTCAGGGAAAGGTGGCCTATAGCTGGATTTTGTAACTAAAGTTCTCTTGTCACACAGTCATGCCCAGTCACTGACACATTGCCTACAGCAGCTTTTGTTTTAAAATGACAGAGCTAAGTCATGACAGAGATGAGATGAGCAGCAAAGCCAAAAAACTAAAAATTTATTCTCTGGCCCTTTTCAGTGAAAGTTTGCAGACTTCTGCTCTGGGTTAAAGCAATCAGAGTTCTGTGTGATCCTGGCTTGCATTCTGCATTTAAATCTTGGATTTAATGCTTGAGAGAACATTACTGGGACCCTGGGAAATGTTGTTATAGACTATACTTAGATAACAGTACTATTTCAGTATTAAATATCCTGAGTTTTGAAATAACACCATGTTCTATTAAAAAATCATTGCTGCAGTGTTTGCTAGTAAAGAAGTATGAGGTCTCCAGAAATGACTCCACAGTACCTCTCAACAATACAGAAAAACTCGCCCGGACGCCCAGACACATTCTTACCACAGGGCTATACCTAGTTGCTATCGTATGGTAACTGTTGTATGGGTTGAAATTACCCAAAGTAAAACTTGGGGGTGAAACAGAGGCATGCCCTGCATGATTGTGCAGCGCCAGGGACGAGTGGGGAGCACCCACGCGGCACCCCAACACGGGGGTGCTGGTCTACAGCAAGTGCGCTATAAACCAAGGCGGCTGTGGCCGTGACATACGAGGGTGTTTAACAGAGCCTGGTGGCCTGTGGTATCCCGCTCTATCTTTCATCAAGCAGCCGGTCTGTGCCAGGCCCTGGGCCAGGTGTGGGTATGCTTGCCAAGAGGCAAGGCAGATGAGGCCACAGTGACAGCACAGAGGCAGAGAGGGGCCCCGGCAAGTCAGCAGACCCTCCTGTCCACCCCCAGCCCCCCAGGATGCATGCAGGGGTGAGGAGTGTGTGTCTGCTCCACTCCAAGGACACTGTCATTTGGTCCAACTGCTAGGCGTGCCAGGCTGGGGAGCTGGCGCCAGGCGCTGGCTGGGTGGGTGGGTTTCCCAGCTCCTTCCTGAGGGTTGGGGGCCCAGCGGGGGGCTGCAAGGGTAGCCCAGGAATGTAAACTTGGGTATGTTTGGAAAAGCAGGAGCCAGGGGTTCCTGGGTCAGCTGCGGGGGCTGCAGAGAGATGCGGAAGTGCTCACACAGCAGGTGCCCCTCCCGCACTGGGCATCTGGAAGTAGTTCGGTGCCCAGCAGCGGCTGGGGCACAGTTACCTTGGCTGTGGCAGACACCATGCTGGGACAGCAGCCCAGGAGGGAGGGGAGGCGATGGCGGCCCCAGACCCGCAGCTCTTTGCTAGAAGGAAGGAAAGAGAGGGCTGGAGCAGGCGCCGGACTCAGTCACATCCCCAGGAGACTCAGCCGTGAGGCCAGCAGCAGCTCCTCGGAGGCCTCCTTACACAGCTGGGGCTGGGGCTGGGAGCCAGGGGGCTGCGCCGGGATCCCGACACGGCCTCTGCCCAGTTCTGCCTCCTGCAGTGAATGCTTCTCTGAGCCTCAGTTTCCCTATCAGTCTAAAGGACCAAGAGGCACTGGGCTTCCAAGAACCCAAGCCCTTGGGCTACCAGCCAGGTCCAGATGGAGACTTCACCCCTGTCCTGCTGTGGTCTCCCACAGCAGCTAACTCTCGCCAGGCCGTCCTTGGGGTCCCCCCCCACGGGGGTTTTCAGGGTCTGAGTGCTGGAGCAGGCAGGAGGCCCGCCTGACCTTATGGAAGAGCTCCATGCCCTCGGCTGGCCCGAAAGGTCCTCCAGCCTTAACAGTCACTCCTGAGAGGTATGAGGGGCCTGGGAGGACTGGGCTGATGGACCAGAGTGCATCTGTGTGCTGCTCCCAGAGGCTGAGGGTTTTTGTTTTGCTTTTAGGTAGTGGGGGTTAAATCCAGGGCCTTCACACTCATCCCCAGTCCTTTTTATTTTTTAAATTTTGAGAAGGGGTTTCATTAAACTGCTAAGTTGCTCAGGCTGGGATCCAATTTGCAACCTTCCTGCCTCAGCTTCCCAGAGTGCTAGGATTACAAGCAGGCACCACCACACCCAGAGAGAGGTGGGAGATATTTAGAGAACTGTGAGCTTGGAAAATTGACTCTGCCTGTCTGAACCTCCCATTCTGTGCCTGCAACAGGACCATGCAGAGGGTTTAGGAGGTGCTGTGTGTCTGGCTGGTGCACAGTAGGTGCCCGGCGCATGGCTCCTCGCTCCCCGGGCAACTTCAGAGCCACTGAGAGCCCCTCACCTGTCTGCCTGGTTCCGGCCAAAGAGGTGGAGAACCAGGCGGTCTTGTAAATCGCAGGTCAGCTGCAGTGAGGAGTTCAGCTCCTCCGGAGCCCAGAGCTCTCGGGCTGTGAGCTGAGGAGGGGCAGGAAGAGGGCAAGAGCCTGAGGCCCTCATGGGCAGGCAGGGACAGCAGCATGACCCACGGTCCCAGCAGCCCTGTCCCCAGTCCAAGAGGCAGCTACGGATGTCCAGCAGGCCCAGCCTCGCCTAGTAGCTGGGTTCTCCCTGTTGCCCGGCTCACGGCCAGGGAGGGAGGAGGTGAAGTCCAGAGATGGAGGGTGTGCACACACTCAGCTGTGTGCGCAGGGGTTGCTGAGGCCCTTATGTGATGTGGATTCACCACATTACAGGCACAGTTATCATCCCTATTGTGTAGATGAGACTGAGGGCACAGAGAGGCTAAGGAACCTGCTCAAAGGTCACACAGCTGGCAGTGATGGAGCTGGGATCTCAATTCCAAAGATGAGCTCCATCAGGTTGTGTTATCTTACCTCTGACTGGATGGCAGGAAGGCAGGACAAAAACATGCACACAAAGCCCTGAGAAGAGCTAGGCATAGTGGTGCACTCATAATCCAGCATTCTGGGAGGCTGAGACAAAAGGATCACAAGTTCGAGCCCAGCCTGGGCAACTTACTGTCTCAAATTGGGAGGTAGGCAGGATAGGAATGTAGCTCAGTGCAAAGGCCCTGGGTTCAATCCCAGTACCACAAAAAGAACAAAAACAAATAAAACCCTGAGAACAGCAGCAAGGCGAGCAGGTGCTTGGCAGAGGAAACTCGTCCTTGGATTAAGGACTTGGTGAGCAGAAAGGACATGGGGAGGGGCTCAGACTCCCGCTCCTTGGCTGGGAATAGAAAATTTGTTCAGTGGAGACGGAACACAGCTGTGCGCATTGCTCACAGAGCTTCTGCACACTGAAAGTGCTGGAGAAACATGAAGTGTGAACCCCTCTTTGACCGCAGAGGGAGCCCCATCTGCGCCTCACCTGGCTGAGGAAGGGCAGGCCCAGCCTCTGGAGAGCCGGCATGGTGTGGCTGGCCACCACCACCAGCTCCCGTGCGCTGTCCAGCTGCTGGGCCGCCAGGGCTGTCACATTCACGCTCATGCTCCTGTCCCCATCACGGAGGACCACGTGGGCTCGCGTCTGGGCCTCTAGAGACAGAAGAGGATGTGGGCTGCTGGAGACTCAGACATACCCCCCTCCAGGACAGGAATGAGGCCCATCCCCGGACACGGCGGGGTAAGCTTCCATGTGGTGGGGCCGTCTGGTCAGCACCGGGCCTGGCTATCTCCTCCCTGGGCCTCCATGACATCATCTGTTACAGAATCTGTGCCCCAGATCTTGGCTCCGGGCTCAGTGTTGAAAGGACAGCTCCTCCCAGAAGCCTGTCTGAGTTACCTCCCCACCCCTCACCACTGGACATCCTCCGTCCGCCATGACACAAGGAGCCACTGCTAAAAAGAGGTTGCTCCCTCCCGCACTAGGTTCCTTTCCCCCGTCAGGGCTTGTCTTTGTCATCCTTTGACTTCAACTCCTCCAGCCACAGCTGGAGTCCAGCTGGCCCTGGAAGCCTCAGGGTAAATAGCCAAGGCTCACTGGGTGTGGCACAGGGTCCTACAGGGTGCAGCTCACTTCTTAGGCTCAGCACAGCGGCCAAGCCTGGTAGCCTGAGCCTCAATGTCCCCAGTTAAACAGCCCCAGAGGACCTGCGAGGGGCACAGGTCTCAGGAAATACTTGTTTCCGCCCTTCACTGTTTAGCATTAACATGTGCACCTGCTGTAGCGAGGGCGAGGGGACTCCCAGCTGTCAGAGACACCAGGAGTGTTAACACTAGGCAGCCAGTGACCCGAGGAGTTGGGACACCTGAGCATGGACAGCAGTGGGTCACTGTCACTGGAAGTAGCCACCCTGGACCCCTCAGACTGGGAAATGGAGCCTGAGGTCAGCTCAGACTGGCAACACCCCCTGTGACACAGGGCCTTGTCCGTGACAGAGAAGGCTGAGGGCCAAAGACGGAAAAGTGCGAGGCCAGAGGAAGATGGCCCAGAGGGCTGGGGGAGCCACAGGGTCCCAGTCAGCCAAGACCCCGGTCCCTGCAATCTACCTGCCGGTCAGAGGGAGGCTCAGAGGTAGATGCCTGCACTCAAACCCTCGCCTCATTATATATCAGAGCCCGGGCCAGCGGGGCCTGCCTGGTCCTTGTGCCTGCCTGGGTTGAGGCCTGAGACTGGCCCAGGGACAGGGGACACCGGCCCCGCAGCCCAGTGCTCACCCTGCATCTGCAGCTCAGCGACCAGATGGGCCTCGCCAGGGACCCCGGCCCGCAGCAGGGTCTCGCTGTCATGTTGGCCCCAGCCGGACAGCACCAGGTGCCTGTCATGGTACCAGTAGCTCAGAGAGTAGTTGAGGGACGCAGGGCCTGTCCAGACACGTCCCAAACGCTCCAAGCTGGAGCCACTGCTGCGGACACCCACAGAGACCTGCAATGACACCGAGGAGGTGCTGGCCCTTCGTGGGCGGAGACCCAGCTGGCCTTGTTGGCAGCACCCAGAAGCCTCAGGAGTCTACAGTGCCACCCCGGCTGCGTGGGAGGGACTCAGACACCGGAAGGAGCAGGTTCCCCACCAGAGCCAATGAGTAAAGCTAAGAGGGGGCGATGGAGGGTGGCCCGGGGATGTGGCGAAGAGGAGGAGACTAGGAAGACGAAGATGCCCTGGGTGGTGTGAGACAGCCACAAATCACAGCCTGCACCCACCAGGGACTGCCACTTGGTTTTGCAAATAAAGTTTTATTGGCACACAGCCCTGGGCATGCATTTTCTCTCACCAGGGGCTGATGTCCCACTCCGGTGGGTGTGGGGGTCCCAACAGAGACCACAGAGTCACAGAGCCCGAAACACTGACCGTCTGCCCCTCTGTGGAAAAGGTTCGCTGACCTTGGTGTGAAACACACCTCCCTCCCATGCCACCTCCAGCCATCCCAGGGACACCTTCAGTGACACCCCCCATCACTGCTGAAGGAGAGATGGGCTCGTGTGACAGGAATCAGGGATGGGGACAGTGATGAGGGTGGGTGTGCGGGGCAGGGGTAAGGGACAGAGATGAGGACCTGGGACAGAAGAGGGGAGGGGTGAGGGGTGGAAATGAGGGAAGAGGACAGGGACAGGGGGTGGGGATGGGGGTGGGGGTGGGGGCTGGGGATGAAGACAAGGGTCAGGGACGGGACAGGGAGCAGCCTCAGCCACTGCTGCTTGTGGTGTGGGCTGTGGCCAAAAGCACGCACAGCACCCAGGGTATCTGCTGGGAATGCACAGCCCCAGGTCTGCACAGCCCTGCAGACTCGGCTGCCACACTTGCTCCCCAGGGGGCCCACGCCAGAGGCACCGCAGGGCTCCTGGTCTGCAGGTCCTGAGCCCCACCTGCCCCTGGAGAGGCAGCCTCTGCCGGTGGCCCCCGCTGACCTTGAGGTCAGGCACAATGAACAGTGCTCTCAGGGGCAGGGACACCTCAGTCCCCACGGGCAGGTCCTGGGGTTACAACTCACTGCGCAGCCCTGCAGTCCAGCCAGGCCTTATCCAGCTGCCCATGGGCGGCACCCATAAGGCCAGAGGTGGCCACAGTGGTGGCCTCATATGCAGTCCACCTGCAGCCAGGGTCAGCAGCCCCAGGGCCAGGAGAGCCTAAGGACACACACAGCCCTAGGCTGGCGGCCAGGAGCAACCTCACGCCCGTGTGTGCCCTGATCCCCACGCCCACAGTCAGGCTGCTTGGGGCAGAGGCTGGCTTGAAACTCTGGGGCTCTGGGTTGACATGTGGCCTTGCCTGCAGAAGGGACGCTCAAGGCCTGTCCCGGTGAGCCTAGGCGCCTCAATCTGAGGACATGGGGTATTCAGGAGAGAGGACGATGGGGGTCAGTGCCTGATGACCTCTCCCCTGGAACATGCCCGTGGTCAAGCTGTTTGGGGTCCCAGAGGTGGACCACCACATGCCAGTCCTGACAGAGACCCCTGTACCTCAAGAGGCCGCCCAGGTCTGTCTCCCCAGCACAGTCCCGACAGCTGCGCAGGCGCGGCATCTCCGAGGCAGGTGATCTGTGGAGGCAGCGCGATACAAGTCAGCAAGTTTCTTCCCCACTTTGACCTGGGGCCAGAGGTGGGGAGGGGGCTGCTGCTGTGAGTGCTGAGCTTGGCTCCACCCTCTTGGGGATACCACCATGGGAAACCACGCCCCCAAGACAGGTCTGCAGAGGCCCGAGCACTGAGCCCCAGTGCTGCCGTGAAGGGGGGAACCATGGCACGGTCCTGCAGGGCCCCCGTGCATCAGGCTGGGTGACGAGGTTCCATGTCTCAGCCTCTAAGTCACCACGGGAGGCAGGGATTATTAGCAGTTCATTTCGCAGGTGAGGAAACTGAGGCATAGAAAAGTAATTTGCCTGAGCTTACACAATGCATGGGGGATAAACAGCCCAGTTCTGGACTAGTCCTGGCCGCCATTCACACGCAGCCTCCCACACACTGTGACGGCACAGAGGCGGCTTCTTTCTCATTACTGAGAGCGCAAGAGTGTTCAGTGCAAGTCTCTCGCGGGCCGGGGAGGAGCTGGGGGAGAGGGCCCAGTCTTACCAGGCAAGGCCTACGGGCCCCGAGTGGCTGCACCACTGCAGTTCTGCCCCTGGGGGGACGGACCGGATGGAAGACAGGGGACGAGGAAGCTGGGCAGTGTGTAGAAGGGGGGACAGGAGGGAAGGAAGCAGGGAG
>RJWM01040353.1:0-15548 GCA_004363535.1 Dasyprocta punctata
ATAGTAAAGTAGGATTCCCTCAAGCAAAAAGCACCTGGACAACAAAGGAAAAAGTATCCAGAGTCAAGAGATAATTTACATAACTGTGGAAAACATTTCCATCTGACAAAAAATTATATACAGATTGTACAAAAACTCAAACCACTCCTTAATAAAATAAAAGTACCATGATATGTACCCAGAATAAAGAAAAAATACCTAAACAAAAATGTACCCAAAATGCAATAAATGACCAACAGGTATATGAAAAGTCTAAAAAAACAGTTATCATACCTGAAATTAATATCAAAGAATGCTCATTATTAGAGAGATAAAGTTTAACAAAGTCTTGAGATGAGTTGAAGAAAGGAAATACTTAGATACTTTTGGTGGGAATGTAAGTTAGCACATTCACTGTAGAAAACAACATCTATGTTCCTCCAAACTTTAAAAATAGAACCACTGCATGATTCAGCAATCCGACAATTGCACCCATAGCCAAAGGAGATGATATCAGTCTGTCAGGCTCTTACATGGCCGTGCACTCTGCACAATCACCAAGACATGAATCCAAAAAAATGTGCATCAATAGGTGGATAGAAAAGGAACTTGAGTTTCATATAAAAAACAGCGAGAACTAAATGGATCCCATTTATATAACTAAAGACTCATAAAATGTTGTTCTTCAGTATTATATATTAACACACATTTTCAATTACACATTTGCTAGAATCTAATTTGAATAATCCCCAAACTTTACCAGTACCGTCACTAAAGCACTCCTTGGAGTGACTGAGTTTATCTGGATTCATGTTTTAAGTTGTGCTGTGAGAACTCTAGAGAAGGGGAGCATGGGAACAGGAGTGGCTGTGTGTTCATCAGCACCACACTCATGAGCCTCTGTGCAAACCTTCCCCTCTGTGAGCCTCCTTTTCCTTTCCTGAGGGGACTGAAATGCATAGCTGTATTTCTCCCCAAATAAGTATAAAAACTTCCCATGCCACCCTTTGTTCATACTCTCAACATCTCACTGAAGGGAAAAGTCCCTCAGCTGGATCATCCCTACTTCCTTAACACGAAACCCATCACCATCATAGCGACTGGTTATCACCGTGCTCGTCACTGGTAACTTCCAGGTCTTTCACGCAAATTTTGCTCCCCTGCCTCACATGCCCAGGTTTGTTAATTGTTTGGTTCTCCCCACTAGCACTGTAATGTGACCCAGAACAAGGTGGTTGCTTTCATTAGTAAGACTGACAAATGAAAAATACACTTCCTAAACCTGGTGACCAAATTCTCTCTCAAATTGAAGGCGATTATCACAGCCTATGACCAATTCCCCATCACTTAATCATATACACACCAGCTCTATTTTACTGTTCTCTGTGAGAATCTGTATCAGTATTCCCAAAGATCCATCAGTGTCCTGAAATTCAGGAAAAACCATTCTGCATCAGATCAAATATCAGCACAAGGGAGCACATGGAAAGTAACAGACTCCCCCAGCTCTGCATGTCAACTCAGAGCACTAGCAGCTCTGCCTACTTGTCCAGATCTTATCCAGAGGGTCCATATCCTGTCAATTGATCTCGACTTACTACTGTTGGTTCTATTATTACTGATATCCAGGTGAACTGATTATTATTTAATTTGGGGATGGGAGAGATAGGGAATAAAAAAGAATTAAGATGAGTCATGCAAATGTAGCAGATCCCTGTGATGAGTGTAATAGTTATGTACTACAAAGGTATAGTAATGAAAATAAAAATTTAAATAGACATAATAATTGAGAACTGTCAGGTTTCTCTATACTGGATTCAAGGCCCTATTCTTTTCTTTATTTATTTAAGAGAAAATGGACACAGAAAAGAGAAACAAAAAGCAAAAGAGACAAACAAACAACAACAAATCTGATACTATAACACTATAGGTTTACAAAATGAGATGGTTGGAACTTGACAGTAGTTATAACATTGCGTATCACTACTCTCAAAGGGGTTGTTCAGATTAACAGATATAGACAAGCAAAATTGATCTAATCATATGAGTATTAACTATTCTTTTTCAATAGTTAATGCATTTAGTAATATAGTCATTTTTACTATCTTATGTACACCTTTTTATAAATTTATGTCTTTTTCCTTTTCCCTTCCTTCTTTCCTCCTTTCCCCTTGGAATACCTCTTGCTGTCTTTAAAATAACTGCCCATACCATCAGGCCTAATATAATCAAACAAAATGATTCAGAATAAAACCAATAAAAAATAAAACAATGGTCACAGAAAAGAGAAACAAAGAGCTAAAGGGACCAACAAACAACAACAACAAATGCGATACTGTAACATTATAGGTTTACAAAACGAGGTGGTTGGAGTTTGGCAGTGGTTGTAGCATCGTATATTGTTACTTTCAAAGGGGTTGCTCAGATTGACAGATATAGATACGTAGAATTGATCTAATCATATGAGTATCAACTGTTGTCTTTCAATAGTTAATGCATTTAGTAGTATAGTCATTTTGACCATCTTATGTATACCCACATATAAATCTGTGTCTTTTTCCTTTTCCCTTCCTTCCTTCCTTCCTTCTTTCCCCTTGTAATACTTCTTGGTATCTTCAAAATAACTGCCCATACCATCAGGCCTAATATAATCAAACAATATAGTACTGAATAAGACCAATAACAAATAAAGCAATGGAAGCAATGCATAGTAATACAACGTTGATTTCTATAATACCTCATATTCTAAGCAGTTGCCTATATCATCTGTTATAATACAATCAAACAAACCAAAATAGGTTAAAATCACTCAAAACAGAACAATGAAAGCAATGCAGGGTTTCAAAACAAGGTGATTAAATATCAATAAAGGCTATCTTAATATATTTTGTTATCTTTGGAATAGCTGTCTATGTCATCATATATAATAAAATTAGACGGGTCGATATAGAATACGATCTGACTATACAGCTCATTGAAGACATCACTGGACTCAAATCCCGATGATGGGTTATTTAATCGTCTGCCCCACTCAGTGTTAACCCTCTGCCGCTGTTTCTGGAGCTGTGGAGTTTTTTACCTCTCTGTAAAATGTCCTTCAGTATTCTTTGTAGGGTTGGCTTGGTTGTCATAAATTCCTTTAGTTGTTCTTTGTCGTAGAAGTATCTTGTTTCTCCGTTGATTTTGAAAGATAGTTTTGCAGGGTACATCAATCTGGGTTGGAAGTTGTTTTCTTTCAGGGCTTGAAATACTTCACTCCAAGCTCTTTTTGACCTGATGGTTTGTGTTGAGAAATCTGTCATGATTCTGATGGGTTTTCCTTTGTAGGTGATCTGGTTTTTATTTTTTTCTCTAATAGCTCTTAATATTCTGTTTTTGTGTTGAATTTCTGGGATCTTGATTATTATATGTCCAGGTGTAGGTATATTTTGGTTATGTTTAGCTGGAGTTCTATATGCTTCACTTATCTGAAAGTCTCTTCCTGTTCCCATGTTTGGAAAGTTTTCTGAAATTATTTCTGTAAATAGGCATTTAATTTGATTTGTATTGACCCCTGCTTTTTCACTCACATCTTTAATTCTTAAATTATGTTTCTTTGGGTTGTCTTGTAGCCGTTGTATTGTTACTTCCAGGTTTCTTGTTATTTTAAAGAGATCTTTCCTTTCTCGATCATAAGCTATAAACCTGTCTTCAAGGATTGAAAGTCTATCTTTAGTTTCCTTCAGGTGGTTTTGCCAACTTTCATTGAATTTTTTGAATTCCTGGTAATCTCTTTCAATCTATTTCATGTATTCTAAATCTTTTTTGTATTGTTCATTCCAGGTTTCCTTCGTTTCCCTACGCTCCATTTTTTCATCTATGTGTCCTTTAGGGTTGCCTAGCAGATCTTTTATTATGGTTTTCATTTCTTCCTTTAGTTGAGTCAGCATTTCTGCTCTAATCTCTTTTATAGCCTCTTGAAGTTGTTTCTTTACTTCCATTTCCATCACCTTTGAAACTTCAGTTGTGGGACTCCCGATGTCCTCTGCGTTTGCATCTCCTGGATTTGCTCTGCTTGAACTGGAGGCCAGAGACTGCCCCCTGCTTCTTTGTCTTGGCATATTCCTGGGTTCCCCTGGGCGAATTGGTACTGGGGACCCAGGCACTCCCTGCATTGGCCGCAACCTCTCCGAAGTGAGACAGGTTCCTCCAGCCAGGCCGACTATGGATATCTGATGGTTGCCACTGGGGGCGCTGTTACAGCATTATCCACTGCCTTTCCCCAGCCTGCCTTGGCTCCACAATGACTGGTGGGGTGCGCATAGGGGCCGGCCACTGCCTGCAAACTTGGACCTGTGAACTGGCCACCCGTGGACTCTCCGCAACACCCCTGGAGCACGCACGTAGCTGCCGTCTTCAGACCAAGCCTGTCAGCCACAGGGACCCTCCGAGGTGGCCCCCAGAATGCTCACAGGGACAGGGCTCAGCCTGAGCAACCTCCGTGGGTCCTCGCCCAGCCAGGAGTCCCCAGCCCAACTCCAAGACGTCTCCCCACCTATCTCTCCCTCACGCGGGAGGGTGAGAACCTCCACTCACAGTTCTGCAGGTCGGCTCCCCCTGTTCACTGTCGCTCTCCTCCAACGCCATCTTGCTGGGCTGATGGCTCCAGGTTCGCAGCCGCTGCTGTCTCAGCTCTCGGACTGTGCGTCCCCAGGCTCCAGAAACACCTTTCTGTTTACAGTGCCTCCATCTTGGGAGGAGTCCTCAAGGCCCTATTCTTGAAATGATACTGAGAAAAAGGATTTTCAGTAAACACCGCATACAAATTAGTCTGTGAAGTGTATTGGCTTTGGGCTGAAGGACAGGGACCTGCCCCAGTCACAGGTGTGAGCATGTCAGGGCAGCAGGGCAGGAGTCCTTGTAGGACATCGATAGAGCACACGAGGATTTACATGGTCTGTCCTGGTCACAGTGCAGACGAGTAGCCCCAGTGGGAGTTGTAACTATGTTGGACACCACTGGGTCCCTTTGGTGACATCACACACAGGGCTACTGCTGCATTCCATGTGTGAACCTCTTCACACATTTGTTTCAATTCAGGTTCTTCCTCACACTTTGGAGGCATCCTGGTATTTGCATAGCTAATCTGAAAGAAAATGGAATGATACTGGCTCCTCCTTTTTCTGGTGGCAGCTCCCAGACATGAATGTCCCAGAGTTAAGACAGGAAGATGTGGGGATGCTGCATCTGAGCTCTAAACTCACTGCACTCTATGCCCCAAATGTTCTTACATAGGTGCAGCTGCAAGAGATGGGACTCAGCCTGTCTTCGGTATGCATTTTCTGTTTGCCCCATCGATAAAGATTACTCTGAGACTGAGTCCATCAGTCCTTGATGAAAGGGGTTGAATGGGCAGGATGCTTTCAAGAGAGGCACAGCTGATAATTCATTCATGAAAGTCAAATCATTATCTCCTAAGACACATCTGAGAACTAGTTTTCCTTGTAGCTGGGCTCAGTAACCATGGAGAAAACAATTGTGGAATTTGTGAGAAGTAAGTGCAAACCAAACACAAAGCTCTCCACAGGCAAACTAGGCACCAGCAGGGTGAGCTCAGGACCCACTGGCTGTGCTCAGGACCAGCAGGGTGAGCTCAGGACCCACTGGCTGTGCTCAGGACCAGCAGGGGGTGCACATGACAAGAGAGAGAGGGGTTTCCAGGACCAGCAGGGAAAGTCTGGACTAGCAGAGGAGGCACTGGGGATCACAGAAAACCAGAAAGGTCCCCAGTAGCAGGTGCTTAGAAACAACCTGGGGAATGAGGCTCTTCGTTTCAATATCTTAATTTTCCCCCTGTGTCTCAGCATTGTATAAATGGAGGAGAAGCTACAGTACAACTTTTGCAGTTTACTTGGAAGGAGCAAAGCTCCAAGGCATGTGAGTGTTTTTGTTGGGGTCCAAAGAGAGTGCATGTGCATTTACTTATTCTTTATTTTTTACCTCCCTCATATTTACTTCAATGGAAGGATAATCTCAACTTGCATATACTACAAAGGAGACAGAATGTTAAGGTTGTATACTCTTTAGAATCTCCATCATGATCATCACCATCATCAAAAATTAATCTGCTAATTTTGTCACCATGAAAATGAATTTCTTAAGCACAAGTAAATGTTTCAGGTGAGGGAACAGTGGAATAAAGGAAGATACAGGTAGAAAATTTTTCAGAAAAGCTTAAGAGAGTATGTGGGTACCACTTCATTACTTACATGACCAGGGAAATGATTCTGTCAGTACTTAACAAATTGTGACTTTGTGTTAAAATGTACCTCATTTAGTCATCACAAAATTATCACATATAAAATAAATAATTTAGAATGCAAATGTTAAAGAAATGATAAAGAATAAAACAGGTTATATCAGAGTCAAATATAGACTTGAAGAATCTGTCTATTTATTTAGAGAATCTTTTGAATGCTGAAAATTGAATCATGTTCTGCCATTAGAGTAAGATGTCGGGAAAACATCCCTAAGCATGCTAACTGTCTTGGAATTGCTCATGGAGCAGGCAAACACTGAGAAGGACATAAGCACAAATGTATGAGCTGTTCTTGTCACATGTCATCTCACATCTGATAGGACCATTGTGCTTCTTGCTCTAGGTGCACAGCTGCAAAACTTCTGAAATGACCAAACCTATTAATTATAAACATACAAAACTATGAGAAAACTAATGACGTTAAGTGTTCAACGCAATCCACTCACTTAATAAGAAATCATATATTCCTTATCGTGAATGATACAAAATATGTGTCCGAACACTCCCGTGTGCTCTGCACCAATCTCTAGCTGAGGCTCCCACTACAGAGCTGTCTATACAGCAGGAGGCCATGCACATAGGGCCTCCCTCAGCTGATGAAAGCCAGCCCAGCCCAGCCCTGTCCTGCAGCTCTGCAGAGGAGCCCAGCCCTGGATGCGCAAGGTTTTCCACTTGGTGATCAGGACTGAGCACCTACGGCTTGCTGTGGAGCTGGTGCTGAGTTTGGCTTTCCTTGTTGCTGTTTTAAAAGGTGATTTATGTTTAACAAGAGATACTGCGAGTGCGAGTGGACATGAATGTTATAAACATTGGACATGTGTGACAGTTTCCAGACCAGGATGTCTCTGTGTTTACAGGTGTCCCCTGTGAAGTGCACCTGGTGGAGTCCAGGGGAGGCTTGGTGCAGCCTGGGGGGTCCCTGAAACTCTCCTGTGTGGCCTCTGGATTCACCTTCAGTGACCACTGGATGAACTGGGTCTGCCAGCCTCCAGGAAAGGGACTAGTGTGGCTTGGGGGAAATTAACCAGAATAATGGTACGATAATCTGCTCAGGCTCTGCGAAGGGCCGGTTCACTATTGCCAGAGACAATGCCAAGAACACGCTGCATCTGAAAATGACCAAACTGAAAACCGAGGACATGGCCGTGTACTACTCTGCCAGAGACCAAGTGAGGGGACACAGGTTTGAGCCTACACAAACCTCTCTGCAGGGGCGCTCAGGACCAGCAGAGGGCGCCGGGGGCGCATAGGATCCAAGAGTTGATTTAGAGGGAGGTGAGAGTTGTTTTCCTCTTAGGATCTGAGACTTCTTTTCAATATCATACTCCCAGATACTCTGATTTCATATGTCTGTTCTTACGTCTGCTGTTTCTCATCAGACAAACTCATTTAAACAGGGGAACACATTCTCAACTGTGTAAAACTCAACTTAACACGTGAGCTAAAGATGTTTCTCAACTTAACACTCGCCCTAAATATAATTCTGCTGTGGTCATCAGGACCAGGTCCTTAAGAGTCTTTGGGAACCTGGTAAAATCTGATAAGAATTTGGAATCCACGGTGAGAAGCTGTCAGTCTGAGTCCATTTCTCAGGTGATCAGGATCAGCAGACCACTCTCACTGGAGCCATTGGATGCTCTGTCCCTTCAAAGGGTGCTGAGGACCAAAATAGAGCACTCGGCATGATCAGGATGCCCAGGACCAGACCTTCCAGGGTCACAAAACAGGAGTAGGTGCACTGGAGCCCTGGGGAGACTTTACCTGCATCGTCCTTGCTGTGCGTCCCCTGCTGAGTCACTTCTCTCCCTTTATTCAATTGGAAGAATAATGGGCTCTGTGTTTTTTCATTATGTCTGCTTTGTGCCAGCTAACATTTGTGTATAACATCTTATATAATATTGATAATATTTTTATCACTTTCCAACTAAACTTGTTGAATTTTTAAAAAATTCATTTTAATATTCAAGCAACAATAATCTCAGTCATGAAAAGTTAAATTTGTATTGTTGATCAGTATATTCCAATAAAAAATACAACCATCAATATGATGTCAATATAAATAATTTTTCTAAATTGCCAAAGCAACACCACACTTTTTTACCTATTACTTCTTATTCTTGTTTCTCCCTCACTCTTTTCCAGGTAAAGTGGGGAGAAATCTATTTCTGTCCGTATGGATTTGCCATTCCTGAAATGCCTCCATATGACCTGTGTGCATGCATAAAAGGGAGAGAGGAAGAGGTACATACTCAAGACACCTTCACACAGTGAGCAGTCATGATTTCTTGAATGCTGTCATTATTACCACACTCCCCCAGCACACTCCTGTTTTCTGTGGGTGCTGCCCGCTCTGAGACATCCATTGCCTGAGACATCTACCACCTGTGTAGGCAACAAGGTCTCACACAGTGATGAGAACCAGCCCAGGCCTGATTCTGCAGCTCTGGAGTAGAATCCAGACCTGAATGACCTGGTGCTCTGACTCAGCGGTCAGGACTGAACACAGACACCATGGAGATACTCCGTGTTGGGTTTTCCTTGCAGTTTTCTTACAAGGTGGTTTATGGAGAACTGACAAGTCCTGAGTGTGTGAGTGTACATGAGTAGGATGAACAGGGACTACGTGTGATTTTCATGAGCTTGACTCTGTTTGCAGGTGTCCCGCATGAGGTGCTACTGATGGAGTGTGCGGAGCCTCCATGCAGCCTGCAGGGTTGAAGTCTCTCCTATGCAGTCGCTGATTTCACCTTCAGTAGCTAAGTGCACGGCTCCTGCCAGGATGCATGGAAGGGGAAAGACCGGGTCTTGCTAATTACTAACTGGTGGAGAACACACGTTATGTAGACTCCATGAAGGACCACATGACCATCTGCAGAGATAAGGCCAAGAAGACACAGTATCTACAAATTAGCAGTCTGAGAACTGAGGACAGGGTCGTGGTTTACTGTGCAAGAGAGACAGCGAGGGGACAGCAGTGCAGGCCAGACACGAACCTTCCTTCAGGAGCGCCCACGACCAGCAGGGGGCGCTGAGGATCCACTGAGCCCCAGGAAAGTTCTCAGGCGCAGGTGCAGAGGAGGAAGCTGAGGAGGGAGGACTTCCTGTCAGGCTCTGTGGATTCCCATTGTGTGACCTGAGGCGACCCTGCAACACATAAGCTGCAGATGACGTGGAGTAACTGAGTCCCACGTAAAGATTCTCTCAAATTTAATGGCATGAGTGTATATTTACATGATTACTTTAGCAGTCTCCCAAATCTGAATTTTACTAGATGGGGGAATATGACTTGCATAGACATCCAAGTACTTTGTAAATTGTTTGAGATTAGGGTTTTTTTGAATGTCAAGTCATTATGATATAAAAATGAGTCTAATAATTTTATCCCCATGATAAGGAGTTGTCTCATTTCAAAATAAATTCTTCAGATTCGGGGCATAAATCCTCCACATTCCTCTCCACAGGGTCTGAGGACACACAGCTCTGTCTTCTAGGCCACTTCAGGAGGCTTTGCCCCCTGCAAATCAGCACCAGCACCGTATGGAGCACTGTGCTCAGGGGATGAGGGTATAGGGGCAGCCTGGCTGACTCCGGCCAGAGCTCAGTGATCTCTTTCTGTTCACAGGAGATGAGCAGGAGTAGGGGCTGCTCTTTCTTTGTGGAACTTAGAAATAGAGATTCACAAAACCCAGTGGTAACACTACTATATGAATATTCTGATTTCTCTCTCTCTCTTGCTCTCTCTTTCTGTATGTGTGTGTGTGTGTGTGTGTGTGCACTTTTGCTTGCCCCTACATGTCCTTCTAAGGCCTCATGCCCTCATAGGTGGGGCTTTTGAGAGGTACATGGATAAGGGCTGTGTCAATATGAATTGATGGTGTGAGCTAATGAAAAGGGCTTAGAGTATTTGTGACTGCAGAAAGTAGAGACTCCTGGTGGAGTCTGGTGGCACTAATCAATCGGCTTGTAGTCTCAATGGAATATAAAGGAAAACATGAAAGTCACGCTTAACACTACCTTCCTGTCACACCATGAAAAGTGTTTCTACTACCATGGCCCGTGATCATACTGCCCAGCATTGGAGCCAACAGATTATGGACTGAAACATTACAAACTCCTTTAACTTGTGGGTTTTGGGCATTTTGTCCCACTAATCACAAAATAAACAAGAAAGATTTTTTTGTAAGAGTGGTGTTGTGGTTGTGACTGTACCTGACTTTGAGGTTAGGAGCCTTTAAAACAGACTTGAAGGAAGATTTTGCAAAGGTTTGCTGAAGAAGAATCCCTGAAATTCCATAGGCTGAACTTGATGGGAAGGGTGGTACTTGCATATAATCCCAGCCCTGGGGAGGTTGAAGCAGGAGGATTGTGTAGAGTTTGAGGCCAGTCTGGGGTACACAGTGGGTTCAAGGCCAGCTTGGACTCCGTAGGGAGACTCTGTCTCAGAAAGACACACAGACACACACACACACACACACACACACACACAAACACAAGAATTTTTTTTTTTTTTTTGCGGCACCGGGGGTTGAACTCACAACCTCGCGCCTGCCAGAGCAGGCGCTTAAGGCACTGAGCCAAACTCCCAGGCCTGGTTTTTTGAGGCAGGGTCGCACTATGCAGCTCAGGCCGGCCTTGCGCTCGCGTTGTAGCCCAAGCCGGCCTCGAACTCACAACGCTCCGCCTACCTCAGCCTCCCGAGTGCTGGGAAAACACAAGAATTTGATGGCAGATATTAGTCAGAGATCAGAAGTCCAGAATGCTGAAAAAGTGCAACCATTAAAGGCCAGGCTCAGTAGAATTCAGTTAGAAATAAGGACTACATTGCTTGGTTGACTCCACACTGTGGGTTCACTGCTTTGGAAGAAAATTTGCTGGCATTTTGGTTGTGTCCAGAGACTTGAAATGTGGCTGAGATTAAATGTAGTGGGCCAATAAATCTGGCAGAAAAAAATTTGTGGCAGTCTAGTATTGTGGTGATGGCATGGCTACACTTGGGATTTCAACCACATTTATGTTGAGAATCAAGAGCAAACTGCCCAGTAGAATGATTGAAATATTTTTCATTTGGCCAGAAAAGAAGGTCCAGTAAATTAAAGCCTGAAAAATGGAATAAAGAAGAACCTGTTTGCTAAATATGAATAGAACAATAGAAAAGATGGCATGGGCACATCACAAAGCCAGGAGGACTGCACATTCTGCAGGATCAAATTCGCTAGACTTGACTCTGAGAAGACAGTGCCGGGTCACTGTGTCCCTCAATGGTTATGACCCAGCAAATCTGTTCCTCAGACTGAGTTCATAGCTGTTAGAAACCCAGACACTCAACCCCTACAATCAAGAAAGAAGAAAAACTGGCTGCCGTTCCAGTTGGTGGTATGCTTGGCATCTTCCATAGTGTTTGAAGCTGTGCGTGTGAAGCTGAGGCCCAGTGGAGAACCCAGAGTGTTGGAGAAGCCAGAGACATTATTTTTCTGAGCACAGTCACACAGAGTGAGCGAAGCTGCCCCAACAAGGGAGCCACAGGAGCTACAGTCACGCTGATCACTGTAGGGGCACAGAACTCAAGCCGTTTGGAGGTCACAACTTGCCACAGATTGCAACGGAAACTAAAGATGGAGATATGAGGTTTAAAGTTTTCCCTACAGGATGTTAGCCCAGATTTCTTCCCATTATTTTCTTTTCTCTATCTGTATCTTCTTGAAACATTTATCTTGAGCTATTGTGGGTTGGAAGTATTATTAAAAGGTTTGCTGCTTAAACTTCAGAGGATAATTTGGACTTAAATATTCAACAGTACTGAAAATATTAGGGTTCTGCCAACTGTTATAAGTGGACTAAGTACATTTGCATAAAGTGTTGCACATGAGCACTTTGGGGACCATGGGTGAAAGGTTATAGTTTGGACCTAGACGCCCTCCGGTACCTTATGCTTGCATATGTGGGGCTGCATGGTGGTGTGTTGTCAATGGTGTGAGAATATGGGTTAAAATCATGTGCTAAAGAAGTGGATTTGTCACAGTTCTGGGTGTGAATGATGGCAGGTCCATCTTGGGTCTGAGTGGCACCAATAAATGGACTTGAAGCCTGGATAGACTATAAAGGAACAGATGAAAGTCAGGGCAGGTCCTTTATGCCTGTCATGCCATGAATTATTTCCCCTGTGCCAGGCTCCTCTGCCATGCAGCCATGCCGTGGAGCCAAACAACTATGCCCTGAAACATCTTCAAACTGTGAGTTCAATAATTGTTTCCTCCTTAACATCTGTTTCTTTTGTATTTTGTCCCAGCAATGATAATGTATCTCTCTGTGTCTCTGTCTCTCTCTCTCTGTCTCATCCCTCTGTCTCTGTCTCTCTATTTCTCTTTCTCTCCTCCCCATTCCTTTCTCTCTCTCAGGTTCTAATCTATAAATCAATAAAATAATACAGACTATTTAAAATGAAATATTCCTTTTTTGTAACATTCATCATTTCTTTAGCAGGGTCTCATAATTCCATCTTGATACATTTTCTTTATTTTACGTCAGTTGATTCTGTTTTTATAAGTCATATTTTCTTACAAAATTTACATTAAATTATCAAACATTCCTCTATACTTGATAATGTCTTTCCTGTGGCTATAGTTTTATATAAAGTAGATATAGCGTGAACATAACTTTCTCAGTTACCCAGTGCGATGAGAGTGGATGAGAGATGAAAAGCTGCAGCACCCATGCTGATTTGAGAGAGAATTTGGTGAAGCCAAGGACCAGACTGCAGATAGGACAGAGGAGAGGGCAGGAGAGCGCTGTCCAGCCTCGCTCTCCAATAACTGCCACCCTCTGCTCCTATCCTACAGGGCCTCGGGCTCATTTCTCCTCCTTTCCTTCGTGTCCTGTGCAAGGTTCGTTCTTCGCTTAGGGGTTTTGGGACATCCAGGTGCGTCCCTGCATTGCACCTAGATTCACAGCCCCAGGTTGACACAACACCCATTCCTTCAGGGAACCGGACATGTATCTGGAAATTCAGAGTCTGTGTCCATGTCTGCTGAGGGATCTGAGGACACAAGGGAAAGAAACAAGCAACCTGAAGCCACCAGAACAGTACCATGAAATTACCACTGACAAGGTGTCCTGCAGAAGTTGGGTCACCAGGGAGCTGCTGACCCAAATAGGTTTCCCTGGCACTACATCACAGGGTCAGTGGGCAATGGTGCCACCTCCCCATGTGTTTCATTCAGGGTCTCCATCATACAGATAGGATTCAGAAGACCCGAAGGGACACAAATCCTTCCATGGCTGCCCTCAGCTGCAACCCTGTGCTCATGTCACATGTGATACCTGCAGCATGAGATCCTGATACCAAGGCTTGGACAGTTGCTGGAAGTGAACTCAGGACTCAACCAGGGTGTGGGAAACACTGTTGTCATCTCTTTGGGAGACATTATAAAGATCCCAACTTGAATTCCTGATCCAGGTTAGTCTGATGTCAATCTAGTCCTCCTCAGATCATATGCAGTCCTTGCTGGGCTGGAGAAGCTATGAGTTTTTCCATGGGTGAGAGTAATGGGGCTAGAGCTGGGCTGATCCAGCTAGGAGGCTGCCCTATTTTGGAGCTGTGATTATTGACATGATGACTGTGTCCTGCTATGGAGCCCACCTGCCCAGCTGATCTGGGACAGGTTCACCCATGTGCCCTCAGTGGGAGTTCTAGGCCCAGGCCACACTGATGGGCCCCGGCACCTCTGATCCTGGTCCAGATCTTAGGTAAGTGTGATTCTGCTCCAGGAGACCCTGTAGAGTTAACAGTCTAATGTGCTTTGCCCACTTAGCTTCTCAGCAGGAGGACCAGCAGGATGGGTGCAGTAGATTCTGCCCCACATGGGCCACAGAGCAGTGCACTGATGCATGTGCTGGGTGGGACGACCCCTGCAGGCCTCACCTTCTTCACCACAGAGTTGTGCAGACCGTGAAGATTGGTTCAGGGAGCTGTGTGGATGGCGTGGACTCCGCCTAGACACAAGTCATGCTTGTTATCACTAAATGCTACTCTGCAGGTGCTTCAACTCTTTCCTGTGGGCTGGAGGCAGTGTAGACACATTTCTGTGACCCAGATTTGGACCCACCTGATGTTGGGGAGAAGTTGGGTGCTCAGGATCCACAATACACTACTACAGTTTGGGAGCAGTTGTGGAAGCTGGAGCAGGTTCCTTGAGAACCTGAGTTCTGTCCTTTTAAAAATTCATCTGACATTGAAAGTTTATAGTGAATACACACTTGATAAATATCTTGGTGGGTTAGATGAACTTATTTGACAATCATAAAAGAAGAGCCACATATGTGGGTTTTATAGTTCTTTGGGTATCGCAGAATTGAGGGGCTGGAACATGGAATGGATTCTTTTAATTTAAAATGGTGCAGGATTGGTGGGTGATACACAGATCATGGAAATATGATCTTCACTATCAAGTCTTGGTGTTGACACCAGGAATCATTGTGTGGCATAGCTGGGGAGGGTTGGAGCATGTGACAGGTGCATAGACCATGTAGACAAATCAATGGGTAAAGATGAAGAATAGCGAACGTCGATATAATCTCTGTGAAAACAGCAAAATTATGTTTTGTTTTATTGTGCATGACACCCAGATAAAATCAGCACACACTGTTAGGCAAGATTTTGGAAACTGAGTTATCAAATGTACATTTAAACCCCATCCTTAATGAGAACACAAACACAGCCCTACCTCACAGAGCTGTTCTGACATCCAAGGGTCTTCCTGTACAGAAGATGGGACTCCAACAATCCAGGCAGGTGCTGGAGAAACCATCCCAAAGGCCTGGCTGATACCAGAGTTGTCCCCGGGTCATTCTGAGTACCCATGTGGGACGGCCAGTGTGTCTCTCTCAGAGTCAACAATGAGTTTTGTTGGTATCTGATAGAAGTAGGCAGGGATCAATGCACCTGCTTAGCATCAAGGGCAGAGATGGCCAAGAAGAGGCTCATGTGGTTTATGGGCCATTCAGCGCAAGGTTCACAGGGGAAACTTTTCTGTGGTGGATTGATTCACAGTGAGGGGAGATCTGTATGCATAGGGTTTAAGGAAGTAGCAGAGATGCATTTTGTCAGACAGGATAAGGACATGGACCCTCACATCACACTGCTGCATGGCCCATGGACTGCTACTTCATTCTCAGGGTGGATCAGTTCTAGAGCTAAGTAGCTTCCTGCCTCATAAATATGCAAATAATCCAGGTCTACTAAAGTAAATATGGATCAGTCTGTGCCAAGAGCATT
>RJWM01040354.1:0-15544 GCA_004363535.1 Dasyprocta punctata
AAAATAGAATAAAATGAAATAAAATAAAATGTGAAATAAAAAACCCAGAAAGACGTGGGTGAACAAAAGGGGACCAGAACATTAGGAGGGGAGAAGGACGTTTAATGGATGTTTCTACAGCCCTGCCTGAGTCCCCCACACAGCATACACAACAACTCCAGTCCTGCCCCCGCCCCATCCCCACCCTGTCCCCGCCCCCGTCCCCCCATAGCCGGCATTCCACATGACATGCTAGTGTCCCCCACTGACAGCCTTCTGCTGTCTCCACTGCTGGCCCCAGTCACCTTTTGGAGGCCTTTTCTCTGTCATCATTTGTTATCTCCTTAGTTTCCTTAGGTGTAGTTTTAACCTTAGGCTGTAAGTTTACAAAACTCACAAAATAGTAGGATTTATTAAAAAAATATATATATATGGTTAACATTTTGTGCTCACAGAAGATGGCTATAGTCAAAACAGTAGATAATAACAAATGTCCAAAATGTGGAGAAATTAAACCTTCTACACTGCTGGTTAGGAGGCGGACAGTGCAGCTGCTTTGGAAGACAGTTGGGCATTTCCTGAAAAGGATGAACATCAAGTTACCTTTTGACCCTACAATGTCACCCGATGTGTTTTTCTTGGGTTGCATCTCTCTAAGAGAATTGAAGACACATTTACATAAAAACTGTCAATGAATGTGTATAAGCAGCATTATTCACAGAAGTCAAAAGCCCAAAGGTCCACCATAGGATGATTAGATAAACACAGTGTGGTATATCCATTAAATGGAATACTACTCAGCCATAGAAAGGAGTGAAGTACTGATACATGGTACAGCATAGATGAACTTTAAAAACATTATGCCAAATGGAGGAATCCAGTCGCAGAAGGACACAGATAGCTTCATTTGTATGGCACTTGCAGCTCAGGATCATCTCCAGTAGCAAGTGTCAGTGATTTTTTGGGGGGCAGTAGTGGGGGGTGTAATGATGAGTCGAGGGTCACAGCTATAGAGCATAGGGTTTCCGAAAGTAATGAACATGGTCTAAAATTGATGTGGCGACACACCTCTGTGAAACTACTAAAGCCCATGGATTTTATGGCATGTGAATTTCAGTAAAGCTGTTAAAACATTAGGTCAGTATCTAGCTGAGAATTCTATCCCTTTTCTTTAGGAAGGTTCAGAAAGGTTTGTCAGTCAGGTTTAGAATTTGACAATGATGGGGAAGCCCTGGGAACGTTAGGCTCCTTCCATCACCTCTTAATCCTGGTCATAATTTGCGGAAGTAAGTTTCTCCTAATTTTGTAAGTGTGGGAAGGAGTTCAGGGAGGCAGAGTTATTACTGAGTGGCAGGGCTTGGATTCAGACCTGTGCTCCTGGTGTCCTATAGTAAAGACAGCCTCAGTGAGAGGCCCACTCGGACTTAGTGGGCAGCTAAGTACTGTCTCAAATCAGTGCAGCACGACTGGCTGGCTGGAGAAAGAAACTCTGGGAGGGCTGTGGTGATGCGGTCCTGCTGCCTACAAGTACTCTCCTGCCTGCACAGTCCTGGCCTGCCTTTGATGAGCAGAGAGAATCATGAATACTTCAGATCCCATTTTCAAAAAAATGACAGCCTGTTTTCCAAGAGAATTACCAGTGACATTTTGTCGAAGATGAAATAGGCACAGTGGCAAAATTATGTGCCAGGTGGGTGCAGAGCCTCACGGAGTGGTGAAGGGACGTTTCCTGGTGCAGGCGGCTGGAGGCTTTACCGGGATCACATCCTCGATCAATCAGAAGCAGCCAGCCTGCATGACCTACCCAGGCCCACTGAGTAAGCATCTCTAGGGGAGGGCCCAGGAATGTGGGTTTCAAAGGGAGCCCAGGAGACTTCAGTCTATACTAAGTTGGCAAACCACTGATGTAGCAATTCCAAAGATGGAGCCCCAAGGGTTCAGTTGGTCGTTTGTTGGCTCTTGGTAGCATTAGGCAAACTGGACCCTGAGACCCAGTGGTGCTGAGGCTGGTCCTCTCAGTGTGGTCAGCATCGGAGGAGAGGTGACGAACTCCTCTGACTTCCTGATTTTGTAGTAAAAGTGCAGAGAGGCTGTGCATGTTCTAGGGCCATCGATTTTGGATCAGAACTCCCTTTCCCCCTATCCTAGTGGACGTTCCCCTCTCCTGCATCCTTCCCCTAGACTGTAAATCCACACACCTTCAAAAGGAGTTCCCCAAATGCTCTTCCTCTATTGAAGAACCAGAAAGTTCCAGCAGGGTTGGAGTGGGGGAGGAGGGAAGCATGGGCTCCTCTAAAAGACAGAGAAAGGGCCGAACAGCTACCTACCGCATCCTCCCCTGGTGAGGCACATTCGCGTCCATCTTCCTCGTTTAATGTCACAGAGCTTCACAAGCAGGGGTCGCATTTGATTAGACAGGAAGAGGCCAAGGCACACCCTTCAGCTGGTGTGAGTTCAAGTCTCTGACTTGTCAGTGATTCCTGTTTCTGCCTCCATAGATGGCAGCCTAAGGAACGGGATGGGCCCTACCTTCTGGGAACAGTTTGTTGGTTCTGTTTTCACAGTATAACGGGCACCTTTGCAGACCCTTCTGTGCTCACTCGTGCAAGGGAATCTCTGTGTAAACAGAGCTGAGCTGCAGGGGGAAAGCAGGGCTGCTCAGAAGTCTGCAGGCCAAGCCCCCTCCCTGCGTTTCCATCGTGGTTTCAGCTCCTCCAGGACAACCCATATCTCAAAGGGCAGTAGCTGATAGTATGGAATGCGGGAGGGCTGAGCGATCCCCAAAGGCTGGCCGTTTCTCATTCCCGAGGAATTTATCCCGGGGCAGAGCTGTCCTATTGACCTTTTGGGTCCTTGTCCATTTCAGCAGCTCTGGCAGTTAGCCTATGAGAGCTTTCTCCTGGTGCCAGGGAAACTGCTCAGAACCCAAATACTCCCACCAACCTGCACTTAGAGGATAAGGCAAAGGCCGGGACTGCAGAGAGCCTGCTTAGCAATTATTGGGACAGTAAATAATTCTGGTTCCAACTTTGCCTTTATTGCAAAGGGAGACTGAGTGTTTGACGATAAAAGGGAGTTCAGAATGTCACTAGAAAAGCAAGTCAGGACAAAAGGAGCGTGGGAAGTAGGCGGTGTAGACCTTTGCTTCTTAGGTTAGTCCTCAAGTCTCGCTTTATTGAGTATCTTTGCCTCCTAAGCCTCAGATAGTGGTCCACAGTCTTAGCTGTGCATTGGAGCCACATGCGGAATTCTGAAGAATCCTGGGTTCCTCCCTCAAGAGGGTCTCACTTAATCGGTCTGGGGTATACCAAGTGTCGGGGGTCATTAAAGCTCCCAAAAGAGCTTTTCTGAACCTCTGGGATACCAGAGAAAGGGACTTAACTTTCTCTGGCTGAAACATTCTGGTTTTAAAAACCTTTAATTGCAGTAGTTTTGGGAGGCCAGATAGAAGTGTCTGCTCCTATGGTACACTTATTTATGCTTCATAAATCTTTTAAATAGTATCAGTCGATGTGTACAGACCAATCCAGAGATCAAATGCTTTATCATTTGACTCAGCAAATAGTTAAATATAAACACCAAATCCACAGTAGATGATCAATACATTTTAGTTTAGTTCTTTTTTTCCCCACAATATCCTTTGAATGTGATCCACACCTCTAAGTGTCCTGAGTGTTTGGATCGATGCCTACAAAGTATCAGATTAAACCTCCTGGGACTTTGTGATGTC
Source organism: Dasyprocta punctata (assembly GCA_004363535.1). Classification (NCBI taxonomy): domain Eukaryota; kingdom Metazoa; phylum Chordata; class Mammalia; order Rodentia; family Dasyproctidae; genus Dasyprocta; species Dasyprocta punctata. The sequence continues at coordinate 3,710 of RJWM01040354.1, forward strand.
CTTGAGCCACTTCTCCTTGAGTACACTAGATGGCGCGAGAGGACCACAGAGTTGGGAATGCTGATTTGGACACTGGCTTCTTGGAATTGAATAACAGAGGCTGTTTTTTTTTTTTTTTTTTTTTTTCAAATATGAGTAGAACCCCAACAGGCAAAAGCAACTCTGTCTATTGTTACTGGGTTCAAATTTCCTTTGGGCAATTGGATCTCCTTGAGTGAGAAGCAGGAAGATAAACAGTAGCTTAAGGTGTTAGCAGCCGGGAAGGGGACTGCTGGGGCAGGGTGGTCCAGAGGACTAAGTAGAGAAAGAGCAAGTGATTAGACTCAGGAACAACCCTGACTGCCAACAGACAAGCCACACGTAAATGCATACACTTAGCACTTTCTTCTGAGGAGTTTCTCACACCCGTTAGCAGGTTTTAATTTCCATCATAATTTAGAGCAGGTAGACTCAGGTCTACCTGACAGGCAGGTATAGAGAGGAATCTCTGTTAAAGAATTAAAATTAGTCACACAAAGAAAGAGGGACTTACAGCTTCTCATCTGCCAGATATTTCTAAGATAAGAAAGTGGTCATTTGTGGAGAGCTGGGAAGAATCCATTCCCGCTGGCCCACCTGCTGTTAGAGGCGCATGTTTGCCCCAGGGAGCTCGTGACTCCTCCGCTTGGGGAAAGCCCACCCTTAGCCATGGCTCCTCCAGAGACCCCAGACCCCACTGCGGGTGAGCTTAGCACTGCATCGCATTGTGACTTCATGCTGGTGGCCTCACTGAAAGTGAGTTCTTCTATCTGCTGGACTTTCCCATGCCTCTATCATGTTGTAGCCCCACGAACGTAATGTGGAGATGAGAACCTCTAATCATGATTTTTCTTCTCCTCCCTACTTCTCGCTATCTTATGCATTGTGGCTTTGTCTTGTGTAAAAGTTTGTTTCCTGTTTGGCACATGGATTTGGACAGTGCTAGCAGAGACACTGGGCTCTTTGTACCCATCCCATCATTTTTGGGCGCTGCTCTCTGATCCCCCTTACACAATGCTGGAGTTCTGTTTTTCAAGCTGGGAGAGTAGACGAAACTATAAATTCTTTTTTATCTGATTGGGGTTGCCTTACTGGTGACACTGGTTTTACGTGTGAGATTCAGATTGCTTGAGAGCATTCCGCTCAGAATGACAAGGGGTTTTTTATTGCTGTGTTTCTACCTTCAGAGCCGGTAGGTACTGCATAGCTGTGGTTTACCTGGACACACCTACGGGCAGGAATTTTACAAGGTAGACAATGTTCTGTTGGCATTCAGGATGCCGTATCTCTAATTCAACTAGGATCAAAACATTGGCAGAGGGCAACTTCTAGGCGTCTTTCTTTAATAGGCAGAAGGCTGTAGAAGGGGCCCTGCTGCTGAAAATGTCTCAGGAAGTGAAATAAACACTTTCGGCATCTTTTCTGCTCTTTTTTTCTTTCTTTCTTTTTTCCTTTATTCAGGTTGCTTGCTCTTATGGATTAAAAACTGGTGGTCAACTTAACACCAGCCGAATTAAATCGGCATGGCGCTGATAGCCTACCTGAGGAAAGTTGCCAACATAAATAGAGATGTGGAGAAGAAGAGCGAGGCATTGTGGGTTCTCCTAAGATGTTGCTGTTTCAAGCCGTTGGTTTTCCTGGAGGGGCTTGTCTTGCTGGCTTCCTCGATAAGGATTCAGCCATTATCGTTGGAGGAGCTCGGGACCTCGCTGCTACTGAGGATGGCTGTAGTACTTTTTAGGGGACTCAGGTCCTTATTTTGAGCCTGACTTCTCGGCTCCAGTGTAGAACCCTCAGCCTGCTGGCACAGCTCCTTCACCCCGCTGGCATAGACTTTCTGGCTTGCACTGCTGACCTTTGGCCTTCCCAGCACAGATCCGTAAAACAGACTGGCAAGAGTCCTTATCATGGGCTCTTAGATCTTCAGTTGGATTTGTGGGAGGTACTGTCATGGGCTCTGGGTCTTCAGCTGGACTCATGCAGGGCATTGCTGTGGGATCCAGGCCCTTGGCTGAATATTCTGGGTCTTTAGTGTTGTGGACAGATTTCCTGCACTTTCTTGTGTTTGACTCTGGGTGACCATCATAAAACAGTATTATAAATTCTGTGTCCTGTATGCAGTTGTTTTCCCTGTAAGCGCTGACTACAACACTTGCCTTAACCTCATTCCTCAGAGGGCGATCCACAGACAACATCAGCAGCGCCCAGACCCTGTTCCAGCGAAGGATCTCAGACCACCGCCCTTCCTGGGCCCACTGAGGCAGAGATTGCACAGGAGCAGTCTGCAGTGCTTGGGACAGAAATCTGTAACCTAGGAGTGTTCATGGCTCTAGGGATCTAGCCAGTTTGGGGGTGTACCCATGGGTTCCACACCTGTGGATTTAGCCACCTGTGGATAAAAAACATATTCAAAAGAAAAAAAATTGCATCTGTACCGAACATGATTGCATCCTTGTCATTGCCCCCCAGACTGTCTAACACCTATTTACGTGGCATTTGCATTGTATTAGGTATTATAAAGCATCAAGAAATGGATTGAAGTGTACAGGTCTGGGGAGGTTACTGTGTAGGTCTATGCAAATACTACACCTTTTAGGGTTAGGGTCAGGTTGGGAACTCATTCCCAGCATATTCAGAGGGGTGACTGTGCCAGTCTGCAGGGTCGGTCAGTGTGACTATCAACTCTGTTTAGCCCTGTTGGGGACACAGGTGTCTTTGGAAACAGCTCCACTACAGAGCAAGGTGGGCTTGGGCTCTGCTCCAGTCGGCAGGAGGCCTGAGAGTGATGACCGTGGTTTTACCCCTGTTTTTAAGGGGCTTGTCTACTCCCAAAGACCTTTGGCAGTGCCTGGTGAGGTTGTGGATCCCACAACCTCACAGTGAAGACTGGGGACCTCTGGGCAGTCAGGCCACAGAACCCCAATACATGTTTATGAATGTCACACCCAGCGGGAAAATACAGCATGTTTTTCTCCCACATGGCAATGTGGTGTGAAGTCACAGAGTCACCACACGTGCATTCACACTGCTGCACTGTGACCAGAAGGCTCAGGCACTTTCAGATGGGCTGTGGCATTTACTTAGCAATTACAGGACTGTGTTGCTACGGAGTCCCAGCATGAATCTGGATGGCTGCACCCAGGAATCGAGGACTCCACTGCTCTCCTCGTGAGAAACAAAACTGCAGCTCAGTAGGTCAGCAGGCGAAGTGCTTTCCACATCCAGGGCCACCAGCTGGAAGGAGACAGCCCTGCTCTGGTCCAGGTCTGCGGAATCCCACCTGGGCGGTTTGTTCCCATCCCGTCATTTCCTGGTGTTACTCTCTGATTCCTCGCAGCAGCTCTGAAGTCGAGTTTAACCATGGAGTGTTAAAGAGCCAGGGGCGGGGAAGGGGGTCAGCAGTGGCAGTGGTGCTGGTGAGGTGACTTTGTTTTCACTTTGTCTTAAGCATTGTGGGTTCTGGGGCGGGAGGATTCAGAAAGGGAGGAAACTTCAGGAGAGCGTTTAGTACTTTGAAAGCGACTGGGCCTTCTCTTTGTGGCTTTGGTTTCTGCAGCCGGTTCTAACATGCCCGCAGCTCAGAGCGGGGCCAGTGGAGCTGCTGGCAGCTGCCCGAGAGCCGACCGGGCTGATTTCACGGCATTGTTTTCACCCATTAGCTCATATCGGGCACAGTGATGGGGAACAAGGCCCAGTGTCCCTTCCTTTGTTTATATATATATATTTTTTTCTTTGTGAGGGGGGAAAGAAAGACCTGGTTGCCTTTTAAGGGACATGAAAACTGAGTTTTGTCTTTTCTTCCTATCACTGTCAAACAAAAGTCACCTTAGAACTCCAGATCACATGGGATTTGTCACTGGCAGGAAGCTGGGCCTTACCTCGTGAATGTGTAACTTACAGTAAGTTCTCAGCAGGCCAAAAAAAGATTTCCTTTTATCATGTTCTGTTTTTTTCCCCCTCCCACTGTTTTATTTCACTTACATCACTCATGCCCAAATGGTATTTGTCAGGAGTAATTGGCCAGCGCTGGAGGCTCTGTTCAAGGCTGCTTGAATGGAAAATCTCAAAGCAGTTGTCCATGATGAAAGAAAATATTACATTTGATCTTTTTAAAAAACGATTCTTGCAGACATGATGCGTGTCTGCATTCTTTTACCTTCTAACCTCTTTGTATGTGGTGGGGGGGAATCGCTGCAGGAAGCAGCACTTCATGGTTAATTTATAGTGTGCCTGAAAAGTAATCACAACACATGAAGGCTCATTTTAAAGACATGAGTGTGATTTATTTTTATTAGCTATCTAATAAACCTGCAGGAGTTTGCAGGTTGTTATATACTGAATTATGACTTTCAGCTTCATGTTTCATGTACATTTCTACGAAGATGTTTGTTGTTCTGATGAAAATATGCATACGGATTGTGGCAACTATCTTGGAGATGGTGTAATGCCCTCTCGTGTGATCTCATTTATAAGCCACATGCTTTTCTGGTGTAGGACACGATATAGCCTGCAGATTAGATTCTCCCAACTCCCAGAGAGCACAAGTGATCACTGAGCCACATGGTGACCAGGACAGAACTCCCACACAGTGGTCTCCACACTGCTCCCGACTGCAGATTCTCTCCTCAGGTCTACAGCTGGGCCTTCACGCAAATCACATAGTTTAGAAGCTTGAATTCACATGAGCTGACACAAATATGTCTTCTTCCACGTCCTAGAGGTATATGTGTGTTCTACATACGTATTTACCCATTAGATAAAACCCCATCCAATGCCAGAGATGACAGAGGTGGTAGAGAGCCATCAGTACCTTGTATCTACTATGCTGGGATGGTTCTAAAGTTGCTACACCCACAGCTACTTCAGTGTTGTGGAAAATTCTAGACCAGGGGTTGGCAAACTATGCTTGGTCCCTATTTTATAGAGTTTTTTTCCCCCTAAGTATAAACTTTTTATTGTGGCAAAATACGCATAGTATAAAATTTACCAATTTGACCATTTGAAATTGTACAGTTCAGTGTATCGAGTATATGCACAATGATGGGGAACCATCCCTATTATCTACTTCCAACACTTTTCATCATCCCCAAACAGCAACTCTGTACCACTCATCAGTAATTCCCCATGCCCTTTTCCACCACCCACAGGCAACTCCTGTTTTATTTTCTATCTTTGTGACATGCCTATTCTAGATAGTTCATGCTAGTATGATCAGACAATCTTTGTCCTTTTTTGTTGCACTGGTTTAACTCATTTAATTATGCTAAGACACTAACAGTGTTTTCAAGATCAGTCACATGTCAGAATTTCATTCCTTTTAAGGCTGAGTGATATCCCACTCTATAGATATACACACGTATTTATTCATTCATCTATCACTGGGCTGTGGGTGGTTTCCACCTCTCGGCTAGTGTGATAATGCTGCAGCGAACACAGGTGCACAAGTATCTGCTAGAGTTCTATTTTAAATTCTTCTGCATTTGTACCCAGGAGTGTGTAAATAGAGTTTTACATGTCTGTTTGCCAGATGTTGCTTTCACTTTACGAGAGTAGAATAGCTGTGGCAGAAACTGGCAGTTTCTCAAAGCTGAAAATATTCTTTGGTTCTTTGTAGGAAAAGGGTGCTGAGCTCTGCTAGGACAGCATGTACTTCCTTTGGTGAGTCCATTGGAGATGCCCTTCTCTTGGTTACTGTGTTTGACCCAGCCTGGTATTTACCTGGCAGTCAGTCCGCACGAGCCCATCACACTGGGCACACTCCAGCTGCAGCCGACTGTTTTGACCCTGAACGTGCACGTGCTTGTCTGGCATTAATGAGATCCTGCCCTTTGGCTCTCTTAAAACCTAGAGCAAGTATCATCCATGCTAGGGAAGTATTTTGTTTCCTGCCATGTCACATCTATATTAGTTTCCTAAGGCTGCCTAGGAACTCATCATCCACTCGGTGGTTTAAAGCAAGAGAATTTTATTGTCTCGCAATCCTGGAGGCCAGAAATAGGAAATCAAGATACGTGCCGGGCTGTGCCCCCTCTAAACCTCAAAGCAAAAATCTGCCCCTTGTCTCTCTCCTAGCTTCCTGTGGCAGCTGGCAATCCTCAGTGTTCCTTGGAGGATGGGCACGTCCTTCCAACCTCTGCTCCTGCGCAGGTCCCATCACCTTCTCTCTGTACCCTTATACCTGTTTCTCCTTCTTTTGTAACTTTTTATTAGGTTTAGGGTTCACACATTTGTTATTATTTTGTTTCAGTCACATTTTTCTGGTACACTTTAGATGTACACAGTGGTCACATTCAGCATAGAGAATTCGTACCTGTACATGATGGAACTTGATTCTTTTTGTTTCCCATTCGTCTCCTCGCCTTTCAACCCCTTCTCCCCTTCCCATGTACAAAAGCTTTGTTTCCATTTTTTCCTTCTTTTCTCATTTGTTTTTACTTTTCCCTTCTTTACTTTCCCCCTCCCTCTCCCTTGTTCTCCTCCCCATTTGAACATTTTCTTCCTATTTCACCATACCTAATATACATTTTGGTCCTTATTTACACTTCCAGTTTCTCACACCAGAGAAACAATGTGGTGTTTACACATGTGTGTCTGATTTATTTCACTGAAGAGTATGGTCTCAGGGTACATCCCCTTACCTAGGAATGTCTCAAGCTTATCCTTCTTTATGGCAGAATAGTACTCCATTGTATAAAAAAACTGCATCTTCTTTATCTATTCACCAGTTGACGGGCATTTCTATGATTTGGCTATTATATAGGGTTCACTCACTTAATCTAAAATGGTCTTATGTCCAGGTTCATCACTGAATTATACTTGCGAAGACCCTATTTCCAAATAAGGTTATATTCACAGGTATTGGGTATTGGAACCTAGACATATCCTTTTTTTGGGAGATGGATAGAGGTAACCATTCAACTTATCACAAAATATAATGAATGATGGGGCTGGAGATTTAGCTCAGTGGCTTTTGTTCCTGCCTGGCAAGCATGAGGTTGTGAGTTCAATCCCTGGCACCAAAAAACAAAATCAAACAAACAAACAAACAAAATATATATAAAATGAATGACAACTACATCAAACTTTATAAATTTGTATATACATCTAGTAAAGTTGGTAGTAGACTTGAATTTTGAGAAAATATAAAAAATATTGTAGAAAAATAAGGGAAATGTTGTTGCTTTTTTCAGCGACATTCAAAAATTCATTTATCCACATATGGAATAAAGCAGTCATGAAAAAATCTCAGCCAGGTGTGTTAGTGTATGCCTGTAATTCCAGCACTCAGGAGGATTGCCACAAGTTTGAGAACAAAGTGAGTCTGAACTATATAGCAACTCCCTGTCTCAAAAAAATTTTGTTTCAAAAACTAGTCATTTTATAGACAACAATTAAAATTGCTAATTTCATCATTAAAAATTATTTTTCAAATGTATTTAGGGGATTATTTTAGACTATTATGTTATTAAAAGAGTATTTTAAAAAAATAGTGTGGAGAACATGCTACAATGAGGATAGTCTGGTGTTAAATAAGTAAGCTAACAGGTACTACAATAAATAAATATCATTTTCATTGAAAATTATAATATATGGAATATACAGTTGTTTGTGTTTTATTAGTGTAAAAACATTTCTTGAGGTAGCCTTTATTCTCGAGAGTATGAGTGGCTGCCCTTGATAAAAAGTCATATGCAAAAATTCAATCTGACCTTTCTTGTGACACATGTATGAAAGTAAATCTAAATAATATTAGGAGAAATAAAGGATAATTAATACATTTTGACTGCAAAATTTTCCATCATGCTGCTGTAGTTTAGATGTGAAATGCCCCCCATGTGTTAAAGCTTGGTACTTAGTTTTATTGGCTATGAGGGTGGAAAGCTTTAAGAGGCAGGGCCTAGTAGGTCATCATGTCCTTGAGGGCATCCCTCACAGAAAATTGTAGGACACCAGTCTCTTCCTTTCTGTCCTTTTGAGTCCTGGCCATGAGGTTATGAGTTGGCTTCAACATGCACTCCCTGCCATGCTTTGTTGCTTCTCTGCAGGCACCCAAAACCAAGTGATCATGGACTGAAACCTCTGAAACTATAAGCCAAAATAAACCTTTCCATCTTTTTAAGATCAATACCTTAGGTAGTTTGTTACAGTGATGGAAAGCTGACTGTCATGCATGCTAACTTTGCTTAGAGGAATGGTGTGGTAGCATTTTTGTTTACTGGCAATGCAGGTGTGTTTACACATCTTTGTTTATCATTGTTTTCTTTCCTATTAAAATGTACCACAGAATGAAATTAAAAGAAAAATAGGGGGAACTATAAAATCCCACCTCACAAGCAGTGGACACCGTGTAGTCCCCACATCTATTAACTGTGTCAAAGGTGTTTGGGCTGAGAAGAGAAGGAAGAATAGGTGCTTAGCTATCTTTCCTCATTCTAACCCACTACCCCAATGCAACAGAGTATATCAGAAGTGATATTATTTGGGGATAATATTTAATCTATTGTGAATTATTGAAGAAACAATTGATTTTTTTTTTTGGTACCAGGGATCAAACTCATGACCTTGCGCTTGCCAGGCAGGTGCTTGTGCTGCTGAGCTAAACCCCCAGCCCAACCATTGGATTTTATATAAGGAATATTGTGTTCTTATTTGTGCATACCTCATGGCTGCCTGGGATAATGTTATGGTCAATATCATATACAAGATTATTTCCCTGTTGAAAAATTAGAGGCCTCTCCAACCAGAGTGTGATAGTGATGCATAGGAGTAGAAATAGGAGCAATAAATACATTTTCTGGAGAGATCAGAGGGAAACAGAGGGTCTTTTATGTGAAAAGCTGTGGTACAGGTATCAGTTATGAGGCCTTCTAGATCTGTGCAAGTAGGAATTAGGGCACCTAGAACAAGGCAAAGTCTTCTGTACTTGCCTGATCATATGAGGGGAGCTTTTTGGGGAAATTCCTCAAGAAATGGAAATGTGCTAGAATTAGGATATGAAGTCTTGGAAACAAAGAGTCTCTCTAGCATACGGCAGTGTGGGAAGGAGAATTAGCACACAAGAAAGGACATCATCAGACAGGAAAAGGCCTTTTACTGGTTACCTTCCTGTGGTCTTTCTGATCAATAGCACCCCAATTTTTCTCCAAATCTTACTATGCAAATTCACACTCCAAATGAGGATGAAGGAAGGAGGCAAAGGAAATGGGGGGAGGGGGTTATTATCAATTTATAACTTCTACCTCAAAGTTCTTATTTTGCTCTGTCCCCGTCATTTGTTTTCATGAGGTCTCAACCCTGGAGGCTATAATGTAGCAATGGTGAGATTTGGAGTGATGTATATTTGTCTCCCATTAAAATGTACCATCTCCAAGTTTGTTGCAGAGCTATGCAATTTGCCAATGTATAGAAAAAGTGACTTGCTGAAGTAGGATAAATATGAAATTTAATCATTCATAATAACAACTGTATAAGTTATAAAACATAAATCATGATTCCAGGATAGTGTAACCCAAACAAACTATGATCATGGACCAAACCTGGCCTGATGCCCTTTCCTGTAAATAAAATTTTAGGAGAACACAGTCATGTTCAGTCATTTATATATTGTCTGTGACTCCTTTTTCTTTACAAAGACATTGCTGATTGGTTATAACCAACATTCTATAGCCTGAAAAGCCAAAAATATTTGCTGCAAAGAAACAGAAACAATTTGCTGAGAATAGCAGGTCACAAGTCAAATTAACGTTCTTTTTGAGATTAGATTTTAAATAGTTGTTATAGTTTAAATCTACAATGTTCATAAAAACTCTTGTGTTCAGAGGTGGGATTTTTTAAAGGTAATTGGGTCATGGGGGTTGTGTACTCATCAGTGGGTTCATCCCCTGAGTGTGCTGCTACGAGGTGGGGCCTGGCCAAAAGAGGTAGGTCATTGTGGGCATGATCCCAAAGAATGTATGCCTTCTCCTTTTTCTCTAACTCTTGGCCACCATGGGTTGACCAGCTGTCCTCCACCATGTCTTTCTATCATGCCGGTTCTGCCTTGGTGCCAATTAACTGTGGACTGAATTCACTAAAACCATGAGCCAAAATAAACCTCCCCTCCCTTAAATTGAGGATGATCAGGTATTTTTCACCCAGTGACAGGAAAGTAACTAATACAATAGGTGTGTCTTAAAATTTGTCGTTGACTGCTACCTTTCCTTGCCTTATTTATAAGTATGGATTTTCAAATAAACATGTTTCAATGAAAATAAATAAAAATAAACCAATAAAAAAATCAGAAAAAGTTTGCTGATCCAATTAAAAAGTTAAGATGAACACCAAAAATAATGATGAACTATGGACACACTCTAAGTGGTGGCATTTTATTATAATATTGGATTGTATTTGTGCCCCTCCCCCCACATTCCACCTTAACAGTTTTGTTCTTTCTGAGATACTTCTGGGTCAGAGTGAAGATCTAAGTGGTAAACCTTGCAAAATGATTGACATCAAATTCTAGATATTTCTGTCTTTTCCAATTGTGGGATGGCTTCACTGGTGAGTTCACAGCATAAGTAGTTCCTCTATGTTCCCCCAAACACTGATACTCCATTTTCATCTGTCACTAAGATGTTGATAAGGTCTTACTAAATTGATAGTTTCCTTAAGCTGGATTTGAATTTGTAACCTTCCTGCCTCAGCCTCTCAGAGTGTTGGAATTACAGACATGCACCACCATGCCCGTCTAACCCACTCATATTTTGACTATAGGGTAAAAAATAATCCATTTTGTGTCTTCTTTATATTGATATTGAATGGGCTTTTAGACTTTTGGGGTACCTAAGAGTCATCCCCAACATTTCACTCAGCTATTTTAAAGAAATAGTGGGTTGAAACAAAATGCATTTAAGATTGAGAAAGTGGGTTCATTTCCTTTCAGGCCACTTACTCATTTTTTTTTTTTTTTTTTGGTGGCACTGGGTATCGAACTCACAACCTCGGGCCTGTCAAGCAGGTGTGTAAGCCGCTGAATCAAACTCCCGGCCCCATTAGCTACTCATTTCATCTGTATTTCTTTTTGCCCACCTGATGCAGGTAGGAAGGGAGACTGATGTGCTCATTCTCTGCAGTACTATAGCTATGTAACATCCCTGAATTTCGTTTTCTCATCTCTGATGCAGTGTGGGCCATTCCAGAGCAGCGTGATAATCAAGGAAGCATGTCCCTGATGAGTTTCAATCTATAATCAAGGATTTTATGTTTGTTTTTGCAGTATTAGGGATGAAACCTGTGGTCTTGTGCATGCTAGGTGAATGCTAGTGAGCTATGTCCCCCATCTTACAGTATTTTGAAGAATATGAAATGGACCCAAGAATATATAGCCTTGTATCACATAAGGATATTTCAATCAATGACAGAATGTAGACAGTGGTTCCATATGATGCTATCACCTAGTGACATTATGGCCACCTTAATTGTCTAAGAGCACACAATGACGTTCACCCAATGATGAGGCCTAATAGCCTAATAACACATCTCTCAGAGCACTGTCCCTATTGTTAAATAGTGCATGACTATACTTCATGTTCTAAAAAGTCTGTTACTATTTTTCCTTTGTCCCAGGAAAAGGTTTTTTTCCTCAAATGTTCTTTTCTATCCAACCTATTTCTCTTGGGCCTCCAACTCTCTCCCTAGGTCCTTCTCCATTTGAGGAGTCCTGTTCTCTCCCTTCTTCCTTCCTACGGATCTCTTGATTTCTGTCAAACTTCTGCTTTGTCCCATACCCCTTCCTTATTTCCTCTTGGCCTCCACCTTGTGACCAGTAGTTCCTTTCCA
>RJWM01040355.1:0-15492 GCA_004363535.1 Dasyprocta punctata
GCACAGCGCGCCCCTGCTGATAACCACTCCCTTTGCCCGGCCTTTCTCTTAAATGCACCAAACTAAATGGTGTGAGAAAAGGCATTTTAGGTAGCCGGATATCGCTACTGACAACCTAAAAGATAAGGGAATTTTATCTCAACCTAAAGAAAAAGGTAAGGGATTGAAATCTGGTCACCACGTTCCCCAGCTGGGACCCCCAGAAGCAGAAGTCCCGGCTCCTCAGAGTAGAGCCTGCAGTGGTTAAGTATTCCTTGTGATAGTCACTAAATGGGCAGGGCGGGGGGGCGTGGCATGCCTTTGAGGTTGCTGGTGGGGTCTTGTGTGGTTGTACATTGAGACTTTACTTTGTAACCAAGGGACCACAGCATTAAGCCAAGAGTATGCACTGGGTTTATGCAGCCTCAAGACTTTTCCACTTATTTTATGCAACTTCTTATGTACTTCTACTCTCTGCCAATATTTTGTTCTCATCTGTGTAAGGGAATCGGTCACGGTCATTTTTTTAGGAACTGTGAATATAGCTGTATTTATTGGCAGGTCAGCTCTGCAGCTGCCAAATGTCCAGAACAGATCTTTGGAGAAAAAAATCCCTAGGTACAGAGGAAAATAAATGCAGCCTTGCTTATTTTCACCTCTAGAGCTGATACTGTGCCTGTTAAATCCTATGTGTCTCCCCACTGTACCTAGGAGGGTTTCTTAGTGTTTGGCGTTCTGTAAATAGGATAATTTCGGGTTTGGGAAGAAACTCAGGCACATAAAAAGGGAGGAGGCTGCAGAAAATGGATTCCCTACTTTTTAAGTACGCTGTTGTTTGCAACTGACACCGTTATATACCCCCAGAGGGCTCGGTATTCAATTTATAGTAAACCAGTTGGTGAAATTGTCAATATAAAAGGCTTCGTAAAATAGTCACTGAATTGATAACTTCTCTTTTAGGTTGTAATCATCATAGGAGCTGAGCATTTCCTTGATCTACTTAATATCCTTCGAAGTACCATTATATAGACCCCAGAATAAATGCAATCAGACATTGACACAGATTCTAGCAAGACTGTTGGGCTGGAATTGCCTCCATATTTGTAAAGGATCAGCATGACTTTCTGTTAAGTCCCTTGGCTCTTCTGGGTTTCACTTATGTAGACCATGGTCCCCCTCGAACTTTTTAACCATCAAAAATATCGCTGGAGGGAAATGAAGATTTATCGAAGAAGAGAGAGTAGAGGGAAGGTCCATGGTTTTATTTTTGATGTCCTTTGAGAAACCACAGAATGCCAGTTACTGTCAATTGAGTAATGTTTTTCTGTTTTATCAAGCACAGCAGCCTCTACTACACACATGGGGAAAAGGTAGATTTTGTATGTGAGCCAGCTTGTCCTCCAGTCTAGAATCCATGAATGCTTTGTACCCATGCCCCTAGATTCTTGCAAACTTGGACCTCCCAATGGATGGGAACCACTTACACAGAGTATCCTTCCTCTTCTTCTCAAGAGAGATCACATCAACACTGGGTGTAGGCTGAGTCAGCACCCTCCTCCTCAAAGGCTGGCATCCCGTCAACCAATGATCAAAGATGAATCCCCTGATCAGAGGTTTTGAACCTTCTGGCAAAGCTGATTTGCTTCCAGGCTTATCTCATTTAGATCAAACACAACATTTAAAAGTGTTACCAAGCTCTTGCAGTAATCGCCTAATGGAAGAGGAGACAGCAGGGCCCTCTTTGGCTCTGGCTCCTTTGCACCTGAACTTGATGTTGTCAGTCTCTATTTTCTTTCTCAGTGTTCAACTAGGTGATTGTATGTTACATCCCAGAAGAAAACATGTATTTCTTTCTTAATGGCCTCCTGGCTATGTAAATGGTGCTGCATTTGATTTATGTTTCCAGATTATAGTCTTTAAGGCTTTCTGTCAAGCTCCCTATTGGCAGTAGACATTTTCAATATTCTAATCTTTCTTGCTTAACCAGGGAGCAATAAATTCAGGTAAGAAGCTGGGTCTGAAGGTGAGAAGGATTCCTTTCCATAGACAAAACCGCCTAAGGGTGGATGAGGAAGCCAAATTCTGCTTGCTATTATCTGTCAGTCCCGGAGGAGAAAAGAGATGTGGGCTCCCTGTGGCCCAGGACCAAGGTGGGACTGATCAGTTCTTTATCTGGAGTGGATGTGTAGCAAATGAAGGTCCTTAACCGTGTAAGCCCTAAGTACCTGGAGGGTAGAGGTGGTGTAGAGCCAGTGGACTTGGAATCACTGTTTGCTAAGTGGTGAATACTTCTGGAAAGGTGTTGGGTCAAGGTCACCAAGTCAGACCAGCAGACAGAAATGAGCCTCAAAGGTACCAGCAGCTGGAGTCTGAAGATAAAGATCCAAAGGAGAGTGAGCTGAGGGAGGCAAGCACGAGAGGTCACAGGACAGGATCACCAGGGCACCTGCCAGCTACCACTGCTCCCTTTAACCAGCCCCTGTGTTCTTGTGTGGCTGGGTGAAGCCAGTATGCCGTTAGAAAACACAATGCAAGTGCCGGTGAAGGTGGGTACATCAGAACCCCATGCTCTGACTGTAGAAAGGATTCCTTCCCTGGCAGAAGGTTGACATCCTCCCCATCCTTTTTTGTAGAAAATGTTTCGTATTCATTTTAAACGCTCTCACGTTTCCGGTGTATGTTTTAGAGGAGACATTCCAAACATGGACACTGCACCTTTATCTGGCAGGTGGGCTGTTTCTGTTTTTATTTAGATCCCATTGAAATCTGAAACAGGACTTGAAGTACTTGTGGATAACTGGTAAGGACAGGTGAATGGAACAGTTGAAATAGCACTCAGCATCCAGCCTGTGCTCCAAACCCACCAAGCTCCCACTCGCGCCATCCACCCCCACCTTGCCAGGACCTCCTGAGTCAGCCATGGTCGCTGCTGTTGAAATACCTGAATTCAAACCCCAGTGCTGCCTCTCGTTGGCCACAGGCCCGGGTGAACTGAGAAAATTCTCAGCTATCTGAATTTCTCCTATCTCTCGCTTTATTGTGAAGATATACTTCATGTATTTTGTAATCCATCTGGTTATTTTTACAACAGGGCAGTGGAACAGCTTTTTTAGGACTTACATTCAATTCATGTCAGAGTGACTCATGGGCATGATTAAAATGTCCAATAGTCCAAAAGTTTTATAATGTAAAGGAATAACCCCTTACCCTGGCCCTCCCCGCTCTCATCCTGCTTCCCACAGATGACAGCCCTTAACCAGCTTCTGTTTTTAGGTTTTTTTTTTTTTTGGTTTCTTTTCCATCTCCAAATGATATGTTTATTCTGCTGTATCTTTTGATCAGCAACCTTAGTAGACATTATCTATCCACTGCCTTCTAGGGCAGATGAAGTTTTAATTTATGGCCCCGATGCCTTTGCAGGTTTTCAAAGTTCTAGCTCTTTTAGTTTCTCTGTTACAACTGTAACTGTAGAAAGTCCTCTGATTTTTTTTCCATCTACAATCAATGATACCTTTAATTTCTCATCCTGTAAGATGAAGACAGAAGCATAATATTTCTTTCATCTGTTTCTCTTCGCCTTTCCACTTCCCAAATTCTAGCCATTCTGTAACCACAGTTAAATTTCTTCTGCTTTATTTATAGATTGATTCTAAAAATAGAAAAGCAGAAAACTGTTCGTACATTAGGACTATATAAATATTTCTAATTACGGAGGAAGTAGTGTGCCATGATTATATTTCTTCTCTTTGGTTCCAATGTCATGGCCTGAGTACTGCTACTTAATGAATTTTCTAGACCAAGAACAAATAATTTCTCTCACACTCATCTCATTGCTTAGAATAAGGCCACATTTTAGTTTAGTTTCTATCTAGACTATGACACAGTTGTACATTTTTCCCTCAGAAATTTCTGATTGCGTTTTTTCTTAGTCATAGAAGAAACATATGACTTCATTATCATAGCTGACTTTTATATATTCTGCTACTTCGTCGGAATCAGTTTCATTCATCCTGAAAATATATTTCTTAGAGTCATCTGATATTCTGATTTAAATCAAGTCAATTGCCTGTTAGGTCAGCTGACAACTGGCATCTGGGAATTTCCTGAGTGAATATCATTTCTTTATTTCAAGCCTTACCTTTTCCGGGATTTTGGCTTAGTATAGCTGGAGTTAATACACTCACATGCCTTCATCATAAGAGATATATGGAAGCAAATTTCTTTCATTCTTGAATATCTGAAGCTTACTTTATTATGCCCTCATGTTTAAACGTTTTTTAAGATTGATATAGAGTCTACTTTCAAAATAATCTACTCTCACAATTTAAAACGACTATCCTATTGCATTTTGGCATCAGTGACTACGGAGTAAAAACTGGACATCTCAGTCAGATTCTCTTTCCTTTGTAAGGGACTTACTTTCCCCCCTTTCGAAACTTGTAGAATGTCTTGAAACCTGGGGTCCTGGAATTCTACAGTGACTATACCTAAGCACAAGAATTGTTTCTTGTTTGTTGCTGGGAGTTTGGTAGCCTTTGTGTTCCGAGTCTTTTCTTCTATTGTTTCCTTTGGTTTCCATTCTTCTCTGGGAACCCTAACATTCAATGCCAGGACTGATCTCCTGTGCATCTTTTGTTCATGGTTTCCAACTACTTCTCTTTTTATTCTGTGCTTTGAAACATTTTCTTCAACTTTATGTTCCATCATGTCTATTAAACTTTTACTTTTATAATCATATTTAAGAAATTTCTGACAATTCCTCTTCAGTTTCTGATTGTTTCTCTCTTCTTTTTTTTTTTTTTTTGTCTTTTTCTTTCTGGGCCAGTATGTAAGAAGTGTGATTGAAAGACATAGTGAATGTGTAAATAACATAAAATTATAGTAAAAGATACATTACCATTAATGCACCTGAAAATACTCCCCCTTGCTTTGGGGAAACTTATCCCATCATTTTACCTCTTTAAGAAGCAGTTCTGGAGTCTTCTTTCATGAGATTCTCCAGCTGCACCGTTGTGGCTATTTCTACATCCTAAACAGATTCAAACATTGGTCTTTCATAGCCACTTTGACTTGGGGGAGGAGCCACCCCTGGTGAATAAAGGGAATGGGAACATTCTCTAATGTTTTTATGGCCTTGCTCTCCTACTGGACGGCCGTTGGCAGCAGCATTCATTGTGTTTATTATCACACTCAAAACAACATGAATGGAGACTTCTGGAACCACCTCAGAAAGTGGCGAGCATGCTAGGATAAGTGTGTTTGAGGAGGGCAAGTATTCTGAGGGCATTTAATGGGAATGTGCCTTTTACTGTAATCAATTTTTAAAATTTAAACTGTTGTGTTTTATTTTGATCAGCCCCCTCATGTTTCCTTGTATTTGCTTAGTACTTCTTAGGTTTCTCTTACTTACTAGCCCTGTTTCCTCTCACTGTCGTGGAAATTTGAAGGCAACCAAACAATACCAGAAGTAGAATATCTTGGTATTTTATTTTATTTTTTTACAGGAAAAAAAATAGAACAAAATTGCAAAACAAAATAATAGAATAACAAAAACCAATACCTTTCCTATTGTTATCTTCAGAGTAGTTACTCAGAGTGAAAGATATGGGTATAAAAAATTCTCAGGGCCGGGAGTTTGGCTCAGTGCCTTAAGCGCCTTCCCTGGCAGGCGCGAGGTTGTGAGTTCAATCCCCGGTGCCGCAAAAAAAAAAAAAAAAAAAAAAAAAAAAAAATTCTCCAAATGATATTAGCACATACCTTTCTTTTCAATGAACTAAGAGAAACTAGTAGTAGCATTGTCTTGGGTTTTTTTTTTCCCATTTTCTCTTCCTTCTTTTCCCCATTCCCCCACCCTAGTTACTCTTTCCTTTTGAACAATTTCTTTCCATTTCACAATATCTATTGTATATTTTGGAACTTTTAAACTCTTTCAGTTTCTCACACCAGGGAGGTAGTACAGTGTTTACACATGTGCGTCTGATTTATTTCACTTATGAGTATGGTCTCAAGTTGCATCCATTTACCTATAAAAGTGTCAAGTTTATCTTTCTTTAAGGCTGAGTAGCACTCCATATAAAAAAAGACTATATCTTTTTTATTCATTCCTTGGTTGATGGGCATTTGGGTTGTTTCAAGATTTACAAAGTATGCTGCTATAAACATAGGTACACCTATGTTACTGTGGTATGATGTTTTTAATTCTTCCAGGAATGTACCTAAAACGGGAGTAGCTGGGTCAAATGAGACCTCTAATCCTAGTTTTTTGAAGAATCTCCACACTATTTCCACAGTGTTTTCACCAGTCTCCACTCCCACCAACAATGAACAAGGATTCCTTTTTCCCCACAACCCCTTCAGCATTCATTATTGGTTGATTTCTTGATGATAGCCATTCTCTCTGGGGTGAGATGGAAACTCAGTGTATTAATTTGCATTTCTTGAATGACCAATGATGTAGAACATTTTAAAATGTATTTATTTGCCATTTTTATTTCATCTGAGAAGTGAATATTCATCTCAGATGCCCAGTTTGGGATTTGGTCTTTGAATTTAATAGGTCTGATTTTTTTCCAATTCTTTATACGTTTTAGATATAAGTCTGAGGGCCAAGTGTCTAAAATTTTTTCCCACTCTATGGGTTGTCTTTTCACTCTGTTGGTGATTTATTTTGCTGTGCAAAATTTTTTATAAAGATGTTGATTCTGTGTTGATTCCAAGTTGTTGATTCTGTGTAGTATTTCTTGTGCAAGCTGGGTTTTGTTCATGAAGTCTCTGTTTACACTTATGTCTTCAAGATTTCTACCTACTTTCTCTTCCAGTAGACACTGTTTCTGTTTTAATATTTAGATCTTTGATCCATTTTGACTTTAGTTTAGTGCATGGTGATAGACATAGGTCTAGTTTTAGTCTTCACCATGTGGAAAACCAGTTTTTCCAGCACCATTTATTAAAGTATCTTGGTATCTTAGAAATGGTTCCCACGGTGTGCTATATCCCATTGTATTACCTTTCTGACACTGTGACAAAAATGTCTAAGACAAACAATTTAAAAAGAAGAAAAAAATTAGTTTTGGCTCACAGTTTCAGAGGTTCCAGTCCATGGTTGGTTGTCCTGGTCACTTTGGACCTGTGATACAGTATATTATGGAGGAAGTATGTGGTAGAGGAATCACTTTACTTCATGGTGGCTGGGAAACAAAGAGAGAGGAAGGTGCCAAGACCCCAGAACCTTCTTCATGGGTGTGCTCCTAGACCCGACCTTCTGATGGCCTTATCACCTCCCAACATCACCACTGGGGACTGAGTCTTCACATAAGCCCCCTGGGGACATTTAAGATCCAAACCATAGCAGTCATTTCCAATTTCTATGGCTATTTTGGAAGTAATAATTGACAATGAAGTTCTTCTGTGGCAGGAAAAAAAAAAGTCCCATCTAAAACTCTTAAGAACTTTTAAAAATCAATTATTTTCTTTCAGATCCTTTAGAATGAGTGCTGGTTGTCAGTTGGAAAACGAGGTACAGACTCCTTGGCTTCGAAGGCCAGTGCTTATTGTGAGCATTGCTGTGTGCTCTGCCTGGTCAGTGCAGCACCAGCTTGATGTTTTAAATATGATCTCTGTTTAAAGTGTGGGGTATAATGGCCCATTTCCTTAGGCATAAATGCTAAGGTGGATGATAAGCTTATTAATGCCAATAAGGAAACCAAATAACTATTCTGAATTTTTTTCTGGTAGATAGCATGCTTTTTTTCTTAGTGTCTCTGGAATTAGCACATAACACCTGAAAATTTGCCTGTAAAAACAGGAAAATATGAACTAAAATACTAGAACTGTGAAGTTGAAATTAAAGAGGGATATGAATAGATAGTCAGAAGATGCAGAAAAGACAAAAGCAAATATCACACATCAAAGGTCTTCAATGAAAGAAAAACAAGATCAAGGAAGAGGTAGGATAAATGTGAGGCTTAATAAAATTTTAATAAAATAATAAAATTTGAAGAAAACAATAAGTACATGTGTTGTACAAGCACCTTTTTGTCTGATACAGCTTTTTGTTAGTCATAAGTATAATAGCTAACGTTTCTTTTCCTGTGTGCCACTGGTTAAGTGTTTTACTTACATTAACAAGTATGTTCTTCACAGAAAACTTAAAAGTGTTATCACCACCATTTCCAGATGTGAAAACTCTCACCATGCTACTCAATCATCTTTCCTCGGAGAAGTTGCCACTTGCTTTAGAATTAGAAATATGGAAATATCTATGTGTTTGATGTACAGTAGATATATTTTCACTTCCTTTTTAATTGATCACATACAATTTGATGTTTTAAAATAGATATACAGGAGTATTGCCATGAATTTGAGGCCAGCCTGGCTACATAGTGAGTTCAAGGCCAGCCTAAACTGCATAGCAAGACCCTGTCTCCAACAACAACAACAACAACAAAAAATAATAAAATAAAATAGATACACATTATGGAGTATCTAAGTTAAGCTAAGTACATATGCATTACCTCACACATTTATCTTTTGTGGTGAAAGCATTTAAAATACACTCTCCATGATTTTTGAGTCACTATGTTGTAACATAGACCTTCTAAACTTATTTTTTCTGTCTGAAATTCTATATCCTTTGACCAACATCCCTTCAACTTCTCCACCTTCTTTGTCCCTAGCTCTTGGTAACCACCATTGTACTCTCTACAAATACAGATTTTCTTAGGTTCCACATACAAGTGAGCTCACGCAGTATTTTTTTTTTTTTTGTGCCTGGTGTATTTCACTTAACACAGTGGCCTCCATGTTCATCTGTGTTGTGGAAAATGACCAGATTTTATTCTTTTTTAATGCTGACTAGTATTCTAGGTTGATTCCATATCTTGGCTATTGTGAATAATGCTGTAGTGAACAAAGGGATAACTTTCTTGACATATTGACTTCATTTCCTTTGAATTTAGAACTAGAAGTGGGATTACTAGGTCATATGTCAGCACTATCATTTTAAAATTGTTGAAGACCCTTGGTACAGTTTTTCATAGCAGCTCTACTAATTTACATTTAATAGCATGCAAGAGTTCCCTTTTCTCTACATTCTCACCAGAACTTGTTATAATTTGTCTTTTTTGATAATAGCTGAATTAACAGGAATGCAGTAGTATCTCATTGTGGGTTCAATTTGCATTTCTTTGATGATTAGTGATTTGAGCAATTTTTTCATGTAGTTTTTGGTTATTTGTGTGTTTTCTTTTGAGAAATGTCTTTTCAAGTCCTTTGTTCATTTTTTAAATCAAGTTGTTTTTCTGTTTTTATTTGACTTATGTATATATTTTAGATAGTAACCCTCTATAAAATGTATGCTTTGCACATATTTTTTCCATCCCATAGGTTCCTTGGGTATATGATAGCATTTTAGTTTGATGTAATTCTATTTGTCTATTTTTAGGATTTTTTTTTGATTGATCTTGTGGTCACTTCCAAAAAACTACTGCCAAGATCAGTGAGAGAGAGCTTTACATCTGTGTTTTCTTCTAATAATTTTACGGTTTCACATCTTTACATATAAACCTTTAATCCACTTTGAGTTGATTTTTATACAGTGTTAGATAAAGATTTAATTTCAATCTTCTGTATGTCAATATTTAGTTATCCTAACATTTATTGAAGAAACTATGCTTATTTCAGTGTGTTCTCAGAACCCTTGTTGAAAATCAATTGACTGTAAATATGTGAATTTATTTCTGGGCTTGTTCATCTGTTCTATTGGTCTATATGTCTGATTTTATGCCACTATCATGCTACTTTGATTACTCCAGCTGAGTAGTATATTTTGAAGTCAGGTATTGTGATGCTGCCAGCTTTATTCTTTCTAATTAAGATTGCCTTTGCTATTTAGAGTCTTTTTGTGGTTGGAATTATTTCTTCTATTGCTGTGAAACATGTCATTGGAATTTTTACAAGGATTGCATTATATCTGTAGGTCGCTTTGAGCAGCTTGGGCACTTTAACAATATTAATTCCTTCCATCTACAGACATGGGCTATCTTTCCATTTATTTAGGCCCTCATCAGTTCCTCTCATCTATATTTTATATTTTTCAAGGCACAGGTCTTTCACTTCCACGCTTCAGTTTATTCCTAAGTAATTTGTATAACTATTATAAATAAGATGGAATTGTTAACTTCTGTTTCAGATAGTTAATTGCTAGTGTATAAAATGCTATTGATTTTTGTATGCTGATTCTGTGTCTTGCAACTTTAGTGAGTTTATTTATCAGGTCATTTTTTGGGGGGGTCTTTAGGATTTTCTACATTATATGAGCATGTCATCTGCAAATAGGAACAATTTAACTTCTTTCACTTTTTTAACACCTGCTATTTCTTTCTGGCCTAACTACTCTGGCAAGGACTTCTAGAACTATACTGAATAGAAGTGGCAAGAGTGGCATTCATGTATTTTTCCTCATCTTAGAGGAAAAGTTTTCTTTTTTTTATTTTAAAGAGGATAAAATCCAAGGAAAATAAAACAGTTTAAAACCAATCAAAACAAACCAGGGTAAGTGATATGGGACTTCAAAACAATATGAAATCATCAATGGTTACCATAATGCCTCTTGTTGTCTTCAAAATAGCTGCAGATACCGTCAGACATAGTAAAATTCAAACTGAAGAGAACAGAACCAGTAAAAACAAAACAATGAATGCAATAAAGGACTTCAAAATAGTAGATCAAAAATGGCTACAATAATATATTTTGCTATCTTTGAAATAGCTGCCCATGCCAAGGGGTATAACAAAATCAAACAAAACAAAACAGAATAAAACCCAAAGCAACAAAACAATGAAAATGATACAGGACTTCAAAACAAGATAATAAGGAATTAACCATGGCTACCACCTTCAGAAGGAGATCCCCCCTAGATAACACACTGCTTGGTGATATCCCCTGAATAGATGAGCAGACTACTTACTGGCCCTAGACCTGCAAGGTCAGTGAAACACTAAATACTACAAGCATCAAATTGCATTTCACCCTAATAGCTATCATTGCATCCTGTGTTTCTCCAGATCAGCCAGTCACTTACTGGAGGTAGGGGTGGAGGTGTTGGCTCTCTTGTTTGCCAGCCACAGCTGGAAGGGGCTGGGGTCTGGCTGTCCCCTCTCCACTGGTGGCCTGCACATGGCACTGTTGAGGAAAAGTTCTCAGTGTCTCTCAATACCTGTGAGTATGTCATACACAGTTTTTAGTGCGCTGAGGTTCATTGCTTGTATGACTTTGATACCTCATTTTTTAAGAATTTTTATCATGAAATGATGTTGAATTTGGTCAAGTGGGATTTTTTTTTTGCATCATTGAGATGATCATGTGGTTTTCACCCTTCATTCTGTTAGATAGTGTACCACATTTATAGATTTAATGTACTGAAGTATCCTTACATCCTTAGGAGAAATCCCATTTGATCATAGCAAATGATCTTTTTCATGTGTTGCTGACTTTGATTTGCTAGCTTTTCATGGAGATTTTTTTGTATCTGTGTTCATCAGAGATACCAACTTATAATTTTCCTTTCTTACAGTGTTCTTGGCTTTGGTATCAGGATAATGCTGGGTTCATAAAATGAATTTGAAAGTGTGCCCTGTCTGCCAACATTTTTTGGAAGAGTTTGAGAAAGATGGTATTAGTTCTCCTTTAAATGTGTAGTAGAATTCACAGTGAAGACATCAATTCCTAGGCTTTTCTTTCATGGGAGACTTCATTACCAGCTCAATCTCATCACTTGTTATTGATCTATTCAGATTTTCTTTGTCTTCATGATCCAATTATGGTAAATTGTGTGTTTCTAGAAATTAACCTATTTTTTCTGAGTCATCCAATGTATCTGTGTAGAAATGTTCCTGTAGTTGCGTATGATGTCTTTTTCTTGGTTTTTATGTGGTATCAACTGTGTTGTCTCCTCTTCTGATGATTTCTTTTTTCTTAGCATCCTGGTCTCAGAAATATTTCTGAAATATGATGAACACATATCTAGATTCATAGGGGATAACTATGGTTTAAATCTGCTGCCTTGACATAATTATTAGTAGCATTCCATATCATTCTCAGAATTATCCTAGGTTGGACAATAAATTATATGGTTATTTGATTTACAGATATTGATGGGCTTTTTAAAAACAGTTCTGTTCTTGAATTATTTCTAATTCTTCAGGATAATATTTTCAGTCCTTTTTGTTTGTTTGTTCATTTTTGGTGGTAATGGATTATGGTACTGAGGAGTCAACCCAGGGCTTTCTCATTGAACTATACCCCAGATCATTTTATTTTTACTTTGACATGGAGTCCACCTAAGTTGTTAAGTTACCCAGGGTAGGGTCAAGCTTTCTGCCTCAGTCTTCTAGAGTACCAGTATTATAGGCTTGTGGCACCATTTCTTAGCTTTATTTAATCTCTTTTCAAGACATTGATTGTCTACTGTAATTAAGAACAAGGAGTTAGGATTAGGAGTTCTGGATACATGGGTAGAGCATGATGGTGTGGGTGGGCAAGGAACTGACTCTAGGTCTGCAGTTTTTGAAAGAAAGAAAAAGAAGTACTGTCTTTGGAATACTGATGACCATACCTGTGGTCCCAGGTCTCAGGCCTTCTATATTTTAGAGGTAGCTGGAATTGTTATTTATTTATTTATTTATTTATTTATTTTTACAGTAGTAGTCATGTCCTGGCTGTAATGTATTCTGAGTGCGTGGTTGGGGAAAAGAGACAATTAGTTCAAATTCAGACCATGAGTCACTCTGCCTTTTTCAGTTCTTGTTCCTTCCTGCTACCTTACCCATCAACTCTGGCCCAGGATGCCTCCTGCTCACTGCTGGGTAAATTTATTTCATCCTTGTCATAGTTAGCTTTCCCACATTGCTACAACACAGTACTCAACACTCACAACTTGAAGAAAAGGTTTATGGTTTCAGTTCATGGTTGGCTGGCTCAGAGGAGGGAGCAGGATGGCAGAAGAGCATGGCAGAGGAAAAGATGCTCAACCCATGTCAGCCAGGAAGGGAGGTGTTGGGAGCAACAATACGTCCTTCCAGGTCACTCCAGTCCAACTCCAACCACATCACCTTCTCACAGCAAGTCAGCTATTGCACCCCCATGATCCAATCACTTTCATGCACATGATAATTTTGAGGGCTACTTTAGATCTAACCATAACAATCGTCTACTGTAAATCCCATCAAAATTTGTGACACCTACTTTCCGGCTGCCAGAAATTTTCTAAAACCCTAATTCACCAATAGAACCCAGTCTCCATATTTCACTGTTATGAGTTTATATATATTTTTTCCTTTTACTATTCTTTTCCTGATATGTCAGGAGTGTTCACTGGAATGTCTTGAATAAGGAAACAGTTGTTGGGCCATTTTTCCCCTTTATAATGAATATAATGATGTCTTTCCCATTTATTTTCTGGTTGAACCTCCATAGTCATTCTTCTTCATTTGTAATATCTCCTTCCCCTGTCTCCCAATATTATCTGGATGCATTGCAACCTGCAGTGATTTGAGTTTCTCTTGCAACCTAATGTGGCCACATGACTCAATTCTTGTTAATAGGGTATAAATGGAAGGCCTTGTGGCAGCTGGCATTATCCGTACAGATAGCAAGCATGTGCTTTTTTCCTCTTGTTGTCTGCTGTTCCTCCAGCCCATGGCTGTACCATTGATGTCACTATCTGTTATGGTTTATATCTAGGTGTCCCCCACCCAAATCCTCACACACACATAGGCAGTGCTTTTGGAAGTGACAGGGTTATGAGTGTGTGATACCGGATCAGTCCACTGATGGGTTTGGGTATGGGTATGGATAATGAGCTTACTTCAGACTCAACCTGAGGGTGGATGGTACCAGTCAATAGGCTTATAGTTTGGATATAATAAAATAGGAAGTTTGCTGCTTCCTGCTTGCCATGCCATGGACTGTTTCACCTCTGCCATGTCCCTTTCTCATACAGCCCTGCTGTGGAGCTAGCTGACTATGGATAGAAACCTTTGCAAACTGTGATCTAAAATACACCTCTCCTCCACTAACCTGTGGGCATCAGGTACAGTATTTTGTCTCAGTAGTGAGAAAGTAACTAAGACTTTCTTGGCCACAAGTCTACATTTCTGGCACCAGGGAGCCTAATAGTTGCCCTGAATCACTCATCTAGACTTCTGTGGGACACAGAAAAAATTTTTTTGCTTAAGGGAATGCTATTTCAATTTTTCCTCAGTACAGTCAAACCAAAACCTAGCAAATAGAGATAATTTAAAAAATTATCTCTGAGGTACCAAATAGGCACTGTGTGAGTGAATCGGAAATGGTAAAGGGCTGTTCAAATGCAAGATACTATTATTATTCCTTCTACCAAACTAGATTTTGAGCTGCTTCTCTGCACTGGTTACTTTTCAAGGAAGCCCCTATTTAAATTATTCATTTTCTTCGGCAGCAGCTGGCATAGAATTCAATATATTTACTTATGAAATAAATTTTAATACATTCAATATATTGACACATTTAAGATATATTAATATGTTCAATGTATTTATCACATGTTTATTAAGTGCACGTCAATATATTTATTAAATTATTTTGATAGTTCTGTCATTTATAATAATTTCAAAACCATAAAAAAGACAAAGGAAAAAGTGTTACAATATTTTCAACTCATTAATCTCCCTAATAAGGTGCTTTAAAAAAATTTGAGTGAAAAAATGAGCCAAGGACGTGGCATTGAAGACAAAATGCAAATGATCCTTAAGTACATGAAAAGGTGCTCAACCTCACTGGCAACAGATGAATGCAAATGGAAAACCACAGTGAAAAGCAATTTCTCGTCTAGCAGATTAAATGAAAAACCATAGTAAAATATAATTTTTCATCTTTCAGGTTAGCAAACACCCCAAAGTTTGATACCCTTCTCTGTTGGGGAGACTGGGAGAAGCAGACACCCTCACATGCTGCTGAGGAAAATGAAAGGTGATGGCCTTCTGTGATGGAATAACTACCCATCCATAACTACCAAATCTTAGAAGCATTTATCCATTCACCCAGCAATCCCACTTCTGAGACTCTATTAAACTTACTTGGCGTTTATTACAGTAATACAATAGGAAAAAGGTTGAAAACAATCCAAGTATTCATTGATGGGAGTGTTTAAATAAAGTATGACATATCACACAACAGAATATTACGCAACGGTGACAGAAAAACAAAAGTTGCTCCTAGAATGCTGATATAAAATGAATTCCAAATGTTTCCTAGAATCAGAAAAGCATACACATAAACATGTATGCTGAATATTACCTTTGTATAAAAGTACTTACCTAATGGGTTGATAAGAAACAAGAATGTAAATGAGACTTCTCAGTGTTATAATTAGATCATACAACTAAACTGTGTAGAAAAAAATATAACTGGAAAAAATAAAAAAGAACAGAGATGAGGGTGCAGTTCATTGATAGAATGCATGTTTAGTATATGGGA
>RJWM01040356.1:0-15540 GCA_004363535.1 Dasyprocta punctata
AGATGTCTAGGCTGGCTTTTAACTTTATCTTCTTCTGCTGTGGTACCTCCAATATTATCTGCATGGAGATGTTTCAGTGTATCCTGAATGTTTATTTTCATGGATGAAATATTCTTATATTTTCCTCTTTGTATATTTTCCTAAAATTAAAAATGAAAAATTATTTAAATATAATTCATTTCAATATAATCCACTTTATATTTTTTTTGTGTGTGTCTTTTTTGAAACAGGGTCTTACTATGTACCTCAGGCTGGCTGTGAACTCACTATGTAGCCCAGGCTGGCCTCAAATGATAATCTTCCTCCCTGACTGTTGGGATTACAGACATGCACTACTATGCCCAGCATATTTCTTTTAAATATTGTACAAAAAACTTATGACCATCGATAGAACACATATAATAAAAAGGACACTTTACATTAGGAATAAAGAAGGAGCCGAGGACTTAGCTCAGTGACACAAGCACCTGCCTGGTAGGCGTGAGGTTCTGAGTTTGATCCCTGGTACCAAAGAAGAAAGGAAAAGGAATAAAGAAGGAGTTTATTCAATAAACAATGTTTGGACAATTAGGGAGCCATCTGAGAAAATAATCTAAACATCTCATAGTTACATAAAAATAAGATCAAAATTGATTTGATGAACAAGAAAAAAATTAAAATATTTAATTTTTAAAACATATATATTCTAAAGGAAACCATATTTTAATACTCTCAAAAGGTGGAAAACCTTTCCAAATATTACCTACAATCAGTAAATCATAAAAGAAGAAAACTAAATACTTAATCACATAAAAATTTTTTTGAACTGGGTATGGTGGCATGCACCTGTAAATCCTAGCAACTCAGGAGACTGAGAGCAGAGAATTGCAAGTTCCAGGCCAGCCTGAGAAACTTAGCAAGACTGTGTCATAAAATAAAAATAATAAAGGGATGTGGCTCAAGAGTAGTGTGCTTAGATGGGCTGTGACACGCGCCTATAATCCCAGCACTTGGGAAGCTGAAGCAGAAGGATTATTGAGAGTTCAAGACCAACCTGGACTACAAAGTATGCTCAAGACCATCCTGAAATGCATAGCAAGACCCTGTCTCAAAAAAAAAAAAAAAAAAAAAAAGAGTAGAGTGCTTGCCTAGCATACGCAGAGCTCTAGGTTCAATCTTTAGTGCATGTACACACATGTACCCACATGCACATACAATTTCAAAAGCTCTCTTAGAGACCAAAACAGACACTCGGAAGAAAGGAGAAAAGCAAAATCAATGGCTATCAAAACACCATGAAATAATAAGGCCACAGGATAATTTTTAAATAACACCAAGTAAAAAGATCAAAATACCACAGAAAAATGAGCAACAAGATGAAAAAACAGTTCATAAGATAGGAAACGTACATAGCTCTTAAACACATGAAAAAATCCCCTATCACACATGTAATAAAAGAAATGAATATTAAAACTACCTGGAGATATCTTCCTCAGATACCACATTGGCAGAAATAGGGAGTAGGGTAACAGATACTCATGTTACTGTTAAGAATATATATTGGTATAATCTCTATGAAGAAACAATTTGACAGCAGCTTTCATAAAAAACTGCACATCTGTAAAAAACCTATAGATTACTTTTAAATGTCTACCATATTAATGTTATTATTAACTAACTTGTTAATGGCTAAAAGTTGAAAATAACATTTGTCAGAAAAACAGCCACTGCGACCCTGCCTCAAAAAACTAGGGCCAGGAGTTTGGCTCAGTGGCTTAAACACCTGTCTGTCAGGCACGAGGTTATGAGTTCGATCCCTGGTGCTGCAAAAAAAAAAAAAAAAAAAAAAAAAAACAGTCACTATATCCATCTATCAGAATATTTTGCAAAAGGAAAAGGTGAGTTTCTATGTAAAAATGAATTAAACAACCAGGTGTGGTGGCACATGCCTGTAATCCCAGCACTTGGGAGGCTGAGGCAGCAGGATCATTATGAGCTTGAGGCCAGCCTGGGCTACACAGAGAGTTCAAGGCCTGGTAACACTACATAGTGAGGCCCTGCCTAAAAAAATAATAATAATTAAACACATATATGATTGTGGTTCTCACAATAAAACCCATTAAGTCAACATTTTTAAAAGGGCATAAGCCATAAAAACAAGGAAAAATGGAAAATGAAATACAGGTAATAAAAATTTCAAAACTGGAAAGCAAAGAGGTAAATGATAATCTAGTTAGACTGGTAAAGCTGATCCAAAGCTGGCAGTGGGAGAATCCAAGAAACTATCTAAAATATACTGTCAAACCCTCAAAAGGCTTAAGAATTGGAGTTACTAAGAATAGCATTGGGAAACCTATGGCATGCTTTCTGTTGTATTTTTAAGACAAAAGATGTTAATGTAGAGTTGTTTCTTGTAAACTAAAACCTAAGTATTCAGGTTTAACAGCAGTGTTGGCACATTCTGATAAATAAGTGGGTTTGAGTAGCAATTTGGCACTTTGTCTCTAAAAAACTCACCATCACTGCTCTAGAAGGTGGGGTGAAGGTGCAGGTAAAAACAAGACTGGGAGAAGGTCTTCAAGAAGCAGCTGGATTACTAGATCTCAACCTCTATCTAAACACACTTAACAGTCAGTTAAATGGTATCAGTGGGTCCTCTCTCTTTTGCTTCCTTCCCAAGGCAGGAAGGGCTAATACAATCTCTGCCCTGGAGGACTCCAAGCAAAGATGGCAGAATGATATACAAGAAACAAAGACTGAAAGTGGGTGTGGTAGTGCAGGGTTGAAATCCCAGCACTTGGGAGGCTGAGGGAGGAACCCCCAAATTTATAATCAGTCAGAAATACAAATGGCTGCTGATACATACGACTAAAGTTGGGACAGTCTTGTAAGGCTGAGCCCTACCCTGTGAGGTTTTGTGCTAACTTCAGGAGTTAATTTCAGAACTGAGTTGCTGAACATCTTAGCAGTGGCAGAGAATAGACTGTTGGTTCAGAAAAACTCCACACACCTGCTATGACAAGGATGAACCTTGAAGACATTATGCTAAATAAAATAAGCTATACACAAAAGGACACGTCATGCCACCACTTATAGGAAGGACCTAAAATTTCAAATTTGTAGAGACAGAAAGCAGAAGAGTAGTTAACAGGGATTAGGGGAAAGGGATAACAAGAAGTTATTGTTTAGGGGATACAAAGTTTCAGTTTGGAATGATGAAAAAGTTCTGGTGACTGTATACACACTATAAGTATCCCTAATAACACTGAACTATACATTCAAACATGGTTAAAATGATTAATTTTATACGTATTTTTACCAATTTTTAAAAAAGGAATGAAGTTCTGATACATAATACAATATGGATGAACACTGAAAACATCATGCTAAGTGAAGAAAGTCAAAACCAAAAGCCACTCTTTTTTTTTCAGCCTTGAGGACTGAACTACAGGCCTCCACACTGAGCTGCATCCTCAGATCTTTTAAATTTTTTTCTTTTTTAAAATTAATTGTATGTATGTATGTATGTATACATATGTTTATTTGTTTGACAGGATCTCACTAAGGCTGGGCTGTGACTTGTGATCCTTCTGCCTCAGCCTTTCAAAGTATTGGAATTACAGGCATGTACCAACGTGCCTGGCTAAGCTACATATGGTATGATTCCATTTATAGAAAATATTTAGAAACAGAAAGTAGTGGTTGCCAGGGAGTAGGGTTAATGGTTGTACAACACTGTGAATGTTCTTAGTGCTGCAGAGTTACATATTTAAAAATGGTTAAAATGGAAATTTTCATGTTATATATATTTATCACAATTTAAATGAATCATAAAATAGTTTGCTAAACACACTTAATTGTACACCACTAATGGGTGAATTATATGATATATGAATTACAACTTAATGCTATTAAAAAAAAGAATTAGGTACTCATATACAAAATTGAATGAACCTTGAAAATACTGGAAAAAGCCATTCACAAAAGACCACATATTAAGTGATTCCATTTTTATGAAAAATTCAGAGCAGGCAAATCTATAGAGACAGAAAATAGATCAATGGTTGCCAAGGGAATACAGAAGATGACTGCTAATACAGTAGAATTTCTTCTTGGGGTGGTAGATATGTTCTAAATTACACTATAGTGATAGCTGCATAATTTGCTGAGTATACTAAAACCAATGAATCATACATTTTAAGTGGTATGGTATATGAATTATATCTCAATAAAGCCATTACCAAAATGTATATATTCATATACATATTCATACGCATATATACATGTAGCAGGAATTTAGAGTTGCTTACACTGGTAAACAACTGGTATTAAATATATTAAATAGATTAACCTCTTTAACTAAATAGGTTATATTAAATACAACCTAAATATCCATCAATAAAGTACTGGTTATAGCACATCTAAAATACAGGTTACTGCTCAGTTTTTAATACAATGTTCAATTGTTATGTTGAACACACTATTGATTATATGTTGAACACAGTATCAATGATGTAATATAGAATATATATAACATGAAAATGCCCACTTTAACCATTTTTAAATGTACAGTTTTGTGGTATTAAGGACATTCACAACATTATGCAACCATTAACCCCAGCTTCTGGCAACCACTACTCTATATGACATATAAGATACAAAGTATATGTACATAGAAAAAATACTAATGTATACATATATAGTTATGATCCACACAAAATTCAGTCAGCAACAGATTATATAACAGTGGTTCCATAAAACTATGAGTTGAAATAATACTATTACCTAGTAACCCTATACCCATCATGACATCATAACACAATGTATTACTCATGTGTTTGTAGTGATGCCACTATAAACAAGCCTACTGTATTGCTAGCTGTATAAAAGTGTAGCAGGTACAATTATGTGTAGTGCATAGTACTTTATAATACCAAATGACTGTGTCACTGGTTTACATATTTACTTCTGATTATTTTAGAATATATTCCTTCTCCTCATGAAAAAAAACAAGTTCACTATAAAATAGTATGCTGCTTTAGATCAGCAGATCCTCACATATCTTTTTACTGCAACTCTTTTTATCGGTTTAAAATTTAAAAATTAAAAAAATTAAAAAAAACAATATTTGAAAAAAATTCTATATCCTTTGAAACAAAGAAGCCAACCTCATTTTCTTCTCTTTCAAGCAGGTCTATTCTGTTCAGGATTTCCTTTGCTGTCTTCCAGTGCTCTTTAAGATTCTTCTCTGTTACATTTACATCCTTTGATTGTTCTGCTTCATTTTCATCAAAATAATACTCTCCTAGACTTAGAGATAGTTTCTCAGCTTTATAACATAGAGGGAAAACGATGGGTTTATACATTACTAGAAATGTCACATTTTAAGGACGACCTCATGCCCCACCTCACCTCTTGTCTAAATTTCATCCATCTAGGTTATTTTAAGTGTACTAAATATAATGGAACGAGAGGCCCGGGACTCAAGAAGTCATAAATTAAACTTTCCAAGGGCCGGGAGTTTGACTCAGTGGCTTAAGCGCCTGCCCTGGCAGGTGTGAGGTTCTGAGTTCGATGCCCGGTGCCGCAAAAACAAAAAAACAAAAAAACAAAAACAGCCGGGCATGGTGGCGCACGCCTTTAATCCCAGCACTCCGGAGGCTGAGGTAGGAGGAGCTTTGTGAGTTCGAGGCCGGCTTGGCTACAATGCGAGCATAAGACCGGCCTGAGCTACATAGTGCAACCCTGCCTCAAAAAACTAGGGCTGGGAGTTTGGCTCAGTGGCTTAAGCGCCTGCCCTGGCAGGTGCGAGGTTGTGAGTTCAATCCCTGGTGCCACAAAAAAAAAAAAAAAAAAAAAAACTTTTCAGAGTTACAAGTAAAAAGAACAACATGAAAATATGTTATTCTGGATACACAAATACCCTCAGGAATAGGAATACTGGTTTAAAGTAGGGTATTTTGTTGTTGTTTTTAATAAGGAATTGAACCTAGGAACTCACACATGGTAAGCACGTGCTCTATCACTAAGTAACATCTCCAGCTCCAAGTTAGTTATTTTTAAAAATGGTATTCATGAAGTGGTTCCTTCCTGTATCTTTTAAATCTTTTTTTTTTTTTTTTTTTTGCGGCACCGGGGATTGAACTCACAACCTCACGCCTGCCTGACAGGCGCGTAAGCCGCGGAGCCAAACTCCTGGCCCTGGTTGTTTGAGGCAGGGTCGCACTGTGTAGCTCAGGCTGGTCTTGCGCTCACGTTGTAGCCCAAGCCGGCCTTGAACTCACAACGCTCCTCCTACCTCAGCCTCCCGAGTGCTGGGATTAAAGGCGTGCGCCACCACGCCCGGCTCTCTTTTAAATCTTTTAAAAAATATATTGTCCAAATTTTTATTCCACAAAAACAACCACCTTCATAATGGCTATGCCCTCTGTGCTTCTGCCACACTAGTCATCAATTCCCTGAACGCGCCAGGCTCCTTCCTGTCACAGAGCCTTTGTCCCTCACTGTTGCTTAGGCCCAAGCCACTCACTCATAATAAATTTCCTTCTTTTTGCCTGATTAACTCTAGTTATTCAAATAACAGTTCAAGAATTACTTTCTTCCAAAGACATTTCTAAGTCTAGGTCTGATTCCTTTGTTATAAACTCTCAATCACCATGGTCTATCTCTTCATAACTCTTATGCCTTTTTATTGTTGTTGTTTCTTCTGGTTTGAGACAGGTTCTCATTCTTTGGTCCAAGTAAGCCTTGAACTTGCTGTGTAGCTCTGGATGTACCTGAACTTTTGATTCTCCTGACTCAGCCTCCTATTTTCTGGGATTACAGGTGTGCCCTAGCATCCAGGCTTCCCTCAAATCAATTTATAATAATATATAATCTCATTTTAAAATTTTTATATTGCTGTATATTTATGTAGCTGAGTATACATACTGTGTTTTTATCACTTTATTCTCAAAGCCCAGCACAATGCCTAGCACATAACAGTTTAGCATATTTTAAATAAATAAGTGAATGTCTTATATATTATGATTCAGTAATAAATCACTCGCACGTCTTATGTCCTACAAACTAAATTTGGTACATGGCATAAAATAAGTGAATTATCTCTACAGTTACTCTCTCCTAGATTGGTCTGTATATGCTGAAAGTACCATAGATTTTATATTTAAATTATATACTCTGTTTTTCAAGTATAAGAGGAACCTGGAGGTTAAAAGGGCCTGGCTCATTGAAACAGATATAAATTCTTTTTATAAACTTTAATTGCTATTTTATCATATATCAGTAAACTTACTAATCTTTTTGCAGTTGTGAAGCACAAAAGTGGCAGCTTTGTTTAGTTCCTCACTCTGAGATTCAGTTAAAGCTTGTATCATGAGTGGAAGTCCATTGTTTTTAAAAAGGTCATACTGATTTTCCTCTGGAAAATATATGAAAAGTTAAAATAGAAGACAACTATTTTATCACAAACTATGAGGTAATAATTCTTCCTTGGGATAATAAGACAGTTTTAATTTTTTAAAAATAGAGAAACAAGTAATGATTTCTGAGATGTAGCCAGATTACTCTTAATCAGGCCTCATGAAGAGTAAACAAACTAGGGCTGGGGATATATAGCTCAGCAGCATAGTGCCTACCTGGCAAGCATGAGGTCTTTGGTTCAATTCCTAGTACAAAAACAAAAACAAAAACAAACAAACAAAAATCCCAAAAAAGAGTAAAAAATATGCCCTTACTTGGTTTGAAAAAAGGTACAGCAACCACATGTGGTGGCACATGCCTGTAATCCCACCACTCGAGAGGCTGAGGCAGGATTGCTGCTGAGCACAAGGCCAGCCTGGGCTACATAGTAAGTTAAAGGGCAGCCTGCACTACATAGTGAGACTCTGTCTCAAAAAACAAAACAAAACAAACAAAAAACCCAAAACAAAAAAAAAAAAAAAGAAGAAGAAGAAAAAGAAAACAAGCACAGAGCATAGGGAGATAGGTAGCTATTGCAGTAATCTTGGTGCAAGACACTTTAGAGTTGAGGGCCTAAATTAAGAGGGTAACACTGGCAAAGGTTGGAAAGGGATAAAAAGGGGGCAAGAGAAACAGAACCATAATTCTTAATGACCAGCTGAATACAATGAGTAAGGAGGATGTAGAATTAAAATAACTAGTTGGGCCCTAAGTGACTGGGAGAAAGAAATACTTTAATGACTATAGTCATACTTTTATATGACTATAGGGAAAAAAACAAACATGTATTTTTACTACTGTTTTAATAAGCACACTACATAAACCAATACTTAACCACAATCCTCTGTGCAATGACCAAGGGCAAGAATGATGCTAAATTTTTCTGCTGAATCCAGACTTTCATGAGGCAGTAATGCCAGAAGTTTTGAAACAATGCAGTACTTGGACAATACCACTCCAAAAGTAGCTATTAGTATGAAATAGAAAAAACAGTAAGTACAAATTTAAAACTTATAAATGTACATACATATGTTTCAGCACTTATCCAGGAAGAATATTAAATATACAATACCTAATATACATATACAACATCTAATATATGTGAGTGCATATGTATTAATATAAACTCACTGTAATAAGATGGCTTATTATAATAGTCCTCATTAACCCTCCTAGCCGGACGTGGTGGCACATGCCTTTAATCCCAGCACATGGGAGGCTGAGGTAGGAGGAGGGTTGTGAGTTCAAGGCCGGCTTGGGCTACAACGTGAGTGCAAGGCCGGGCTGAGCTACCTAGTGCGACCCTGCCTCAAAAAACCAGGGCTGGAAGTTTGGCTCAGTGGCTTAAGCGCCTGTCTGGCAGGCACGAGGTTGTGAGTCTGTTCCGTGGTGCCACAAAAAACAAACAAACAAACAAACAACCCTCCTAAAGCAAATTTTTTGGTTCTGCATAATGTTGTAAATACAAAGTAATACTACCTTCTTAAAAGCTGAGTATATACGCTTTTGTCTTATATATCTCTTCTTATCCACATTGGATAGTAATTGCGAAGACATACCTACATAATCAAATCCTGCCTAATATTAAAATATTCTCTTAACTGATCATGGTTCGACTGATGCTGCGGTTTTTTGTGTGTGTGTGTGTGTGTGTGTGTGTGTGTGTGCGCGCCTGTCTCAGGCACCTGAGTGCTGGGATTACAGGCATTGTGCCATAACGCTCAGCCTTCACTGATGTTAAAGATGCAATGAAACATAACTGAACTTACGCTGACAGGTGATAAAATTCAAGAATTTCATTATTTTAAGCCATCCTTTACCTCATGGAACTTTAGTGCAGTTCACCCAGAGTCTAACAATACTGGTGAATTCCTTAAGGGATTGTATCTTAACAAATTTCCTCTCTCTGGAGGTAAGCACATAACAGGCACTCCATCACTATTTTTTTATTTTTAAATTTTATTTATTTATTTTGGTACCGGGGATCAAACTCACAACTTCGCGCCGGCCAGGCAGGCACTTATGCCACTGAACTAAATCCCCAGCATCATCGCTATTTTTTTAAAACTACTTTTTCAGTTATTTGTGATTGCCAATGGAGTCTTATAAAGATTTACAGACTATCATTAGACTTGGAGTCAGAAGGCCTACATATGAACTCTTCGGAAAGTTATGGCTCCTTCCCACTTGTTGAGAAGCTGAAAATCTAATCTATGTCAGTGCTTAATCTACGATTTCAACACTCACCATGCTGAACTCAAACAAAATTCAGTTTTAAAAACTTACTAACAAGCATTTTTCACTCACGATTATCAGCAATACATGCATCCATTGTCTTTGTAACCACCACTGCAAGCTTAGCACTGGAAGGAGTCTTGTGTGAATCAGATTCCAGCTGTACAAGAACTTGAGACAATATATCCAGTCCACCCACAGATATAAAGTATTTCTGAACATAAGCTTATGGAATAAAACAGCAGAACTATTAGCATCTCAAACAAGGCCAGTATATGATTTCATTCAATTAATATGCACCAAATATACCATTAACTTGACTTTCTCAAATACTTACTAAAAGTCCCAAAATTAAAGAATTAAAAAAATCTAATCTTTACCTGTGTATATACATAATCAAAGGGTAGATTATTTACTTAAGCACTTCACTTTGACACAATATAACTACATGCATAGTAAAATATTTTTTTGTGTATAAGAAATCAATCTTATTTCTTGTAATGAGGACTGCTGTGGTTTGTAAGAAAAACATTATTAAACTTTAAAATATTATGTCCTTTAACATCACTAAGTAAATCTTCTAGTAGAGCTATGAAGAATAGATTCATTCACATAATTTTTTTTTGAGACAGGGTCTCACTATGCAGTTCAGGTTGGCCTTGAACTTGCCACTATCCTCCTGTCTCAGCCTCCTGAGTGTAGGATTACAGGCATGTGCCACCACGGTTGGCTGCTTGGCACTGAAATTAACCAACTGATGATTTTCTGAATTCCAATATAATTCATTCCTCAGGTTGCTAAAATCTACAAAAGGGCAAATTATTTAACTGTTCTAAAATCACATATTTTACTGTTCTTATTTACATGTAATTTTTTTTACTTTTAGAACATATTACTGGGCAATATTTCAAGCAAAGATACAGTGACAGATACACGTTTTTTAAGTCTAAAGTCTTTTGTTCCCT
Source organism: Dasyprocta punctata (assembly GCA_004363535.1). NCBI lineage: Eukaryota > Metazoa > Chordata > Mammalia > Rodentia > Dasyproctidae > Dasyprocta > Dasyprocta punctata. The sequence continues at coordinate 10,641 of RJWM01040356.1, forward strand.
GTTGAAATGATTCTGATGGGGAAGTATCCCACAGGTCTATGGTTCAATAGTCTTCACAACCCCTATCATAGAAATAGGATTATACCAAATAGATATGTGGGCTAGCAGTTATAATTCTGCCACAAATCTGTTTTTCCAGGTTAGCCTAGTTCTACAAATTAAAGCCAAGATGATTTAAAGGCAAATATCATCCAGGCACAGTGCCACACATCTATAATCTCAGCTACTGGGAAAACGAAGGCAAGGGGACTGAAAATTCAATGCCAGCTTGGGCAACTTAGCAAAAGGCTAAAATAAAGTCTGGGAGAGTAGTTCACATTAGAGCACTCCTGGATTCATTCCCGAGACCACACAAAAAACAGGTAAGGATTAATTTTTGTATTGCTCAACAAAACAAAGATATTAATAATCTACAAATATCACATCAAGAATTTTATACACCTGAGAAACTTTAAGGAAATATTATTTAAGGATAAGCAGACTTTTTCAATATTACAGAGACTCCAAAACAGCTTCTCCACTAAAATGTATTTTTTTTTTTTAAGGAGTTTGGGGTCAGGGATATAACTCAGTGGCACAGTGCCTTCCTGGCAAGTGCAAGATCCTGAGTTCATTTTCCAGTACTCTCCAAAATAAATAAATAAATAAAATAAAATAAAAACAAAAAAAGTTTTATCAAACTCAGTCTTATGCATGCTATAGAACAGCTCTATCATTGAGTTACACTCTCAGTCCCCCAAAAGTATGAATTTTTATGAGGTTAGATGACAATGGCCCTACGTTATCATAAAGATTCTTGATCATAGCCTAAGCAATAAAATTTCAGGTTTATAAGCAAAACATTTCTAGTTCATACTGGTTGTATGTTGAGTATTTCAGATTTCTTCTAATTTATATTTCATAACAGCTTGCTGAGAATAATAAAATCCTGTAAGTATCCCTCAATTGAGTTGTCATTTGGATAAATAGGAAATGTCAAGGTATCATGCAAATAGATTCCAATTACTAGAATTCTAAAGATATATTATTCTGCACGTAAAACATGAGTATTTGTTTTAAATGCCTGAATATAGATACAAATCAGCAAAGTATAAAAGTTCCAATTGGTCCATACCTCTGCCTCATTTAACATAATCAGTCTTTTTTACTTTTACCCATGGTAGTAGGTGGGTTATGGTATCTCAGGTTTTAGTTTGAATTTCTCAGATGACAATGCTTTTAAGCATTTTTTCAAGTGCTTATTTATATTTACATTTTCTTTGCGCAGTATCTATTCAAATATTTTGCCCACTTTTATTTTATTTTGTAGTGCTGAGGATCAAATCCATGCCCTTGTATATGCTAGGCAAAGGCTCTTTCACTGAGCCATATCCTCAGCCTACTGCACATTTTTAAACTGTTAGGTAAAGGGCTCTGCTATTGAGCTACATCCCTAGCCTGCTGCCCACTTTTTAATCATTAGGTTGTTTTTATCTGATAATTGATTTTAAGTGTTCTTGACATATTCTTCTTCTTTTTTGTTTTGGTGGCACTGGGGATCGAACTCACAACCTCGCGCCTGCCAAACAGGTGCTTAAGGCACTGAGCCAAACTCCTGGCCCTTCTTGACATATTCTGTGTTCAAGTTATTAATAAAATATGTTTCTCAAATATTTTCTCCCAGTCTATGACTTGACTAATTTTAACAGTACCTTTTAAAGATCAAAAGATTTTAATTTCAGTGAAGTTCCATTTATCATGCTTTTTGTGTTTAAGAAATACTTAACAATCCCCAAGTTGTGAGATTTTCTACATTTTTTTTATCTAGTTTTATATTTTTACTCTTATATTTAGGCCTACAGATCATTTTAAATAATATTTTACATATTATGAGATAAGGGTTGAAATTCTTATTTTGCATATATTCATTTTTTCCTGACCCACTAGTTGAAAAATACCATCTTTCCCACCACAGAGTTTCCCATGACACCTATAATGGTTTGGACCTTAAATGCACCTCGTAAGTTCATGTGTGGAAACGTTGGTCCCCAGTGTGTCAGTTTTTAGGGGAAAGGTCTTTGGAAGGTGATTGGATCATGAGGCCTCTGACCTAAAGAATGGATGAATCCATTCAGAGATTCATAGCTCATTGGGTTTGAGAAGGTCTTATTATAAAAGCAAGCTCTCTCTTTTTGCCTCCCAGGTATCATGACATGAGCAGCTATGCTCTACCACATGTTCCCTGCCACGTTGCTGTTCCTCATCTCAGGCCTAGAAACAATGGGACCAAGTGACCTGGACAGAAGCCTCTGAAACTATGAGCCAAAATAAATCTTTCCTCCTTTAAATTGACTTTAACACAGCACCCTTGTAAAAATCAGTAACCCTATAATGTATTTATGGGCCTATTTCAGGGCTATGTTGTTTCATTGGTCTAAATGTCTATATCTGCACTAAAGTCACATTTTTCTGATTATAATATAGTAAATATTGAAATCAGGTAATAGAAGTTCTACAATTTTGTCTTTTTTCAGAAACAGTTTTTATTATTTTATGTTCATCACATTTTTATGTAACTTTCAGAATCACCTTATCAGAAAAGCCTGCTGGGATTCTGATTGGGAATGCCAGGAAGCTAGAGATGAATTTGAGAAGTGCCATTCTTACAATGAATTGTATATCTTCCTTTATTTATTTAGTCTTTTTTTTTTTTTTTTTTTTTTTTTTTTTTTTTTTTTTTTTTTTTTTGGTACCGAGGATTGAACTCACAACCTTGCACCTGCCAGGCAGGCACTTACACCACTGAGCTAAATCCCTGGCCCTATTTTTTTGAGACAGGGTCTCACCATGCAGCTCAGGTTGGCCTTGAACTCACTTTGTAGCCCAGGCTGGCCTCGAACTCACAGCTATCCACCTGCTTCAGCCTCCCGTGTGCTAGAATTACAGGTATGTGCTACCATGTCTGGCTTCCCTTTAATTTAGATTTTGGGGGGGGGGTACCAGGAATCGAATTTATAACCTCACACTTGCCAGGCAGGTGCTGTGCCACTGAGCTATCGGTCCCTGCCCAATTATTCTTTATTTCAGTAATATTTTGTGGTTTTCAGAATACACAGTAGTGTCATTCACTGTAACAAAATACCTAAGATAAAAACTCATAGAGGAAAGGTTGATATTTTGGCTCACAGTTTCAGAAATTTCAGGTCATGATCAGTTGGCTCCATGATCAGGTGGCCCCACTGCCTGCAGCAAAGCAGTACATCACAGTGAAAAATGTATGGCAAAGGAAACTGCCCACCTTGTGACAGCTGAGAGGCACAAAGAGAGAGAAAGGAGGGGACCTTGGGTCCCAATATCCACATCAAAGACCTCCAAAGACCTAACTTCCTTCCACTAGACCCATCCCCTAAAAGTTCTACTACTTCTGAATAGTGCCACACACTGAAGCCTTCAACGAACCTTTGGAGGATACAGAAAAACAACACAGATACTGCAAATACTTCATTGAATTTATCCCTAAGTATTTACCTTTTTGGTTTTATTATAAAATATCATTTCTTTATGTTTCTAATTATTTGTTGCAGTATTCAGAAATGACTTTGTATAGAACCTTATATGCTGCAACCTTACTAAAACCACTAGTTCTAATAGATTTAGATTTTCTACATAGGCAATCATGTCATTTATGAAAAAATAATTATTTCTTCATGTTCAATTTCTATGCTTGTCATTTCTTTTTAAAAATTTTTTTTCATTTTCTTATTATACTGATTAGGACATCCAGTAAAATGTTAAAAGTAGTGACAGCAGCATTCCTTTCAATCCAGTCTTATGTGAAAGGACTAGGTCTTTCATCATTAATTATGTAAACTATAGTATTATGTAGAGGTCCTTTATCATGTTATAGAAGTTCCCTTCTATTTCTAATAAGAGTTCTTCTCATATTTTGAATTATACAAACACTTTTCCTGCATTTATTGAGATCATATATAGTTCTTTTTTTGTAGTCTGTGAAGGTAATGACTTTTCTAATTTTAATTTCTGATTTAATTTTTAATGTTATACTCCTAGGATAGATGCTATTTGGTTATAATGTATTATCCTTTTTCTATATTGTTAGACTTAATTTGTTAGTATTTTACTAAGCATTTTTTGTTTTTGTTGTTGTTGAGACAAGGTCTCACATGTAGCCCAGGTTGGTCTTGAACTTCCTATACAACCCAGGTTAATGCTTCATTAAGAATTTTTATGTCTATGTCCATAAGGGATAATTGCTTGCAGTCCTTTCACAATGTCTTTTTTGGGGATTTGGTATAGGTATAGCACATAATGCACTACAGAATGTGTTGAGACGTGTTTCTTCCATTTTTATTTCTAGGAACAATTTGCATATAATTATTTGTTCAGTTTTCTTTCCTGAGACTTTTTGTAGAATTCACCAGTAAAAATCAATAGGGCCTAGAATTCCCTGTGTGTTGAGATACAATTTCTATTTCTTTAATGCATATACATGTAACTTGAGCATCTTTTGAGTGAACTTTGGTAGTTTATATTCTTCAAAGAATTTGTCCAATTCATGTATGTTGTTAAATTTTGTGGTATAATGTTGTTTCTACTATTTCTTTATTATCCTTTTAGTATCTGTTAAGATCTATGGTGCTGCCAGAGCTTATATTGATATTGCTAATTTGGATCTTTAATTATCAGTTATTTTAAAAAAAAATCAGTTATTTGGAATTTTTAGATGTTTCGTTTTTATTTATTTCTAAATTAATTCCACTGTGGTTACAGCACATACTCTGTGAATTTTTACTTTTGCTATCTAGTTGCTATGTGGGAAAATTAAAAAAACTATGCTGCTTTCATCATCTTCCCAACATCCTTCCAATAATACTCATTCTTAAGATTTTCTTATCTTCAA